>BQNB010004928.1:0-83243 GCA_026074375.1 Tanacetum coccineum | reverse complement strand
TATTTGTGGATTTCCCTGCACATTAGTTAAGAAAATCAATTTCTTTTGGGGGCTCAAGCCATCACTGACTTGGATCTTCCTTGTGCATGAATATAATCAAACTTCTTTAGGGTGATTGATGCACTGTTGTGTTTAGAAACATGGTCTAAAACTTTAGTCTTTGGTTTCCAAACCCAACAAGCTAAGGCCTTAACAGCATTAACCTTGTTTCCCTTAACAGCATTAAGTACTGCTTTTGGCCTAGCAATATTAACCTTTTGATTGAAATTACTATTTTTAGTTGATGTTTTGTTGTTAATGGGCCTTCTAACAGTTAAATGTGCTTTATTAAAAACAATTGTCATTGGTGTTGCACTATTCATTGTTGTTTTAGGTTGAACACTTTTAACTAGTCTAGTAGTAGTAAGTGATACTAAGCATGACCTCATTAATACTGCTTTTGGAACCATGTTCCTTTTAGGACTAGGGTGAGTCATTCTAGAAAAATTCGGGTGATTCACCCTTTGAGTATAGTTCCACACTGGTTTTACCATCTTTTTATTATTAAACTGTCTCTGATGGTTATCACAATCATACTGCAGGTGATCAAAACTTCCACACACATAGCAAGCTTTGTTTATCATCTCAAAATTAGTCCTTAATCTTTGAGACATCATGTAATTCCAGTTTCTTTGGTTTCCTCTAGGATTATGTGTGTTCAGCCTATTTTGATCACTGTGTTTAACAGTTGTTTTCCTATGAGATTTTACTTGCTCTTTAGATTTAACAAACTCTATTTTAGCAAAACTAGGTTTAGCAATTTTCTTCTTTATCTTAGGCTTTGACTCAGCTTCATTCTCACTATCTGATATCCAATCCTCAATAATTGGAGCACCATTATTCTTCCTAACTGCTTTAGACTTTGCTGCACTAGCCTTAGCTTCACTAGTGTCAACTATAGGCTCCTTAACTGTAGGCTCACTAACTATAGGCTCATTTAAAAACTCTTCTAGACCAGTAAATGACAAATCAGGTTTTGGAGGCATAAAGTTTCCTGTATAGGGAGGTGGAACAGCATTATGCCCTAAACCTTTTTGCACTTATCAACTATCTGACAGTCTATTAGATTGCTTAAGCTTTTAGATGAATTCTTAAAATTTTCTACTGTGAGCTGAATTTCATCTTTTTTTTGAGCCATTTCCAACTTCCTCCTAAGCTCTGTAATGGCTACTTCTCTTAAATGAATCACACGTTTTAAGACCTTGATATCTTCCTCATAAACAGACTCATTTTTCTTATAAACTAGAGGTCTTGCTTCTGCAGACTCTAAACCTGTTTTATAAGCAATAGCATTTAACTTAGATGTCCTTAAGTCTTTTAACAATTGTTCATTTTGTTCTTTAAGAATTTTAACATTTTCCAAACAAGATGATGAACAGTTTGAATCAGTAGATACCTCAGAGTTAGAACTTGTAGAAAAGTAAGCCATAAGTGCAAAGTTAGTTGGACCTTATTCGGCTTGATCACTCCAATCATAACTAGAACCATCACAAGACACCAAAGAATTAGAAGTATTTGTCTCCACTGGCACAACCCTTCTTGTGTTCTCCTTATTCCTGTTTTCTTGGTTCCTTGGAGCCCTGCACTCCCTTGAAAAGTGTCCCCTTTTGTGGTAGTTGTAAAATGCTTCACCTTGGACTTATCAAACCCAATGGTCTTAGTACCATTCACAGAAAACTTCCTTTCAGTGTTCTTCAAGAATCTCCTTGCCCTCATTGTAAGCATAGCCATCTACCACCTTAAATCCATCTCTTCTAAATCATCAGGATGAATTTATTGTAAGTCCTCATTGTCAAGTTATAGACTGTTTGGTTGACTTGCAAAGAAAGCATAGAAGGACAGCATCACTTAAGTTATCAATTGTTGTTGAGTTAACAACAGTAGCTTGAGTGCTAGTAGTTGTAACACCATGAGCAGTATTAACTACTCCATTTGTACTGCTGTTGCTGTTTAAGGACACAAAGTCTACATTTTGTATATTTGAGCTTGAGCTTGATGTCCCTTTGACCTTTGGTTCATAGATCTTCAGGTTGTTGTAAATATAATCCAAGCTTAATGTATCAATCTCAGGCTTGTTCCTCCACATAATGGTATATGTGTTCCATTCTTGTACGACTTCTTAAGAACTTCTGATTCACATCTTCTTGTAATATACTTTCACCATGAATTCCTCTAACTGCTGATACGCTTTAACGCCTATCAAAGGTGTTGATCTAAAACCTCTGAGCTAGATGCAGATAAATTATATATTACTTTAGAAATTCCTCTGAGTCTTTTTAGTGAGCAGCTTTCCCTCCAAACCTCTTCTCAACGCTATGCAAAATAACTTGGCTCATCGATGGAGTTAAAATTTCAATTAATGTTCATTAAGGATGCCTCCATCAGTAGAGTGCTTTCTTGCTTAACTCTATCCTCCTTTGTTGCCTTTTCCTTCACAGTGCAGGAGCTATGATAGTATTAACACCTTCAACAAGTTTTGTTAGTTGGAGGTACATTACCATTCTCTATGCACTGTCCCATAGAGAATAATTGAAACCATTCTGGATGTACTGTTCCATCCTCATCCTCCAAAGCTCATACTCACCTAGTTTGAGCATATGCACTTTTGATGCAGCCATCATATGTACTGAGTCTTGATCCATGTCTTCTTAGCAAAGTTTCTCAAAGTAACAAGCTCTGATACCACTTCATTGTTAAGAATCATTTTAAAGCTCCTAGGATCGAAAATAACAAAGTATTGATACGCAGCGGAATTTAAATAAGAACATGTTATTTTCATAAGGATTTTTACATTATACAAGCCCAACTCCCATCCACCTCCCATCATGCACCCCTCACCATAATACTAAATGTTTTCCACACCCCCCCTCAACTCCCTACCATGACTTTCAAAAGACACCTTGATCTCTCCCGCAGGCTAAACCAATACCTCTAGACCGTTTTTTATCTTCACTAGGACCCTCACACTATACCAACAACATGCTCCCTAGGCGCACCACCCCCCCCCCCCCGCTCCGTCTTTGATTTCAGAGAGTCATAGGACGTACAATGGATTCTTATTTGGAGTATTAAGGAAACTAAATCTTTCTAATCTTTGATCATTATCTTTTAAGCAAATCTTTTAGAATGCCTCATCTTTTTATAGAGAATTCCATATTGTCGACTTTGATCCTTTGTTTCATTCTTTATTTCTTTTAAGCAAGTTTTTGTATAACAAAATCAATAATTCCCAACCATCATTTCCCTATTGATGATGGACAAAACAAACTAACTGATTCTAGGATGATCATAGTTAACTTAATCTTCAGGCAATCTTATCTTCAAATCGGATCTTCCATGAATAATAAACTAAACTTCCCCTTAACTTGAGATTTCCTTTGAATTTGTTGAAACTTCTTCAACAAAGAAGTCTTGCTAATATTGTTCCATGCCTTCGCACCACTACATATTATGTTGCATACACTATATTTCAGCTTTGTAACATCGTCACATGTTTGTATTATCCATTAGGGGACTTTGATGAACATATGCAACTTGGATCTTTTACAACTACAAACCATATATTATACTTCTAATTCAGCTTTCCAATGTCTCAAATTACCCTCCATGACACATAATAAGATAAATGAATTCAAGCAGTAGAAACTTAAACTAACAGTAGTTAATAAGGATCTTTAGCGAGTAGTAGAAATCAAAACCTTCCCCTTCAAGTGGTGCATGTTGGATGGGTTTAATTACACGTTATCATATGCTTCCCCTAAAACCAATATGTTAACCATCTTTTGAATCTCTAATTTTATTGGCTCAATGTAATGATTACTGATGAAGAAAACTCAGTATTACAAACTTGATGCTGAAGTAGAATATCTCAAACTTGTGTCTTATGTCTTATACAATCCACGTGACTCCAAAACTCATAATGATGATATATAAGTGACTCACGTTAATATCTTGGACAAAGTCCTCATCTAAATGTGACACTAGAGCACTACATCGTTAACTCTTTAAGTGATAGAATTGTGCGCTCATTGAGCACCTTAGTTTAGATCACACTTACTAGATTTGAAAGTCTGTGTCTACATCGCAATTAGAGCACGAACAAGATATTCTTCAATAGTATAATCCTAACCAAAAACTCGACTTTTAAGATATGTAAGAACATGCTTACTTGTGAAAGAATTCTACTTCAACTTTAAATAAGTGATAAACAATTGTCTCCGTAATCAATTCAAGCAATTAATCCCAAAAATAAATAGACTTTCCTGCTTTATCAAAGATCTTTTGATCCAACCGAGGGGGGAAAGCGCAAACTTGTGTTATCCAGATATTTGGACTGAAACTAACAATTTTTTACTTTTGCATACTGTCCGAGAACGATCAGAAACTCACCAAATTTGTTTCTTTTGAGATTCGAACCTGTTAATCTTGAACACACTTCCAAAGGTTTCACAACAGTAAACATAAAATCCTTAAGAAAACCTTGTATCGACCTTCTGAGTAAAACAACCGTCAAAACAAAATCTACACATAGCTTTTAAACCATGTGTCTTTCTTGTACAAAACTTAGACAAGTAACCTGTTGTGATGCAAGCTTCCAGTAAATATCATCATGTGTCATTCCATTTGAAGTTTAAGCCAAAACCCTTAACTTGTGCTCAACAACCGAAAACCCTAGCAGCAGAAACACGTCTAACAATAATAACTTCCAATGACAGCAGCACTAAGATAGTAACCGAGCAGCATTAACTATCTCCTGTGGCTGCATTAAAGTTTCAACTATATCTCTTTGGTCTGCATTACAGCACTTATGTGAATTACTTGGCAGTACTAACGTATTCCTTGGCAGTATAAACAAGTATTCAAACCAGCAACTTGCAAATAATAACCATGAAACACTAAAAGAAAAAGTTTAATGAAAACGAACAAATACCCATAGCAGCGAATGTAGACGAAACCCTAACAGGTTTAATCTAGATGTAATAGAGTGGCTATGTTGCCCATGACAAAATACATCGGGTACCCCAAATTTTTTTTTTTTTAGGGGAGTTGCATGTCTGGTGTAGATCCAGTTCGTCCATCCAGACTCTCTTATGCCAAAAAGGATCGATTTCAGAATTATCAATACCTAGTTAAACAAACTAAGTTTTGTACTGATTATGTGTAACGATATCTCACCAAAAAACCCTAGTCGAATTTGGGTTTTAAGAAACTTAGTTGCTTTATGTTGTGTCGTCTATTCACCTTTTGTGTTTTAGCCATGTAAAAGAGATATTCGAAACCCTAAAATTTGGGTTTGGTTAATATCGTTAAGAACAAAAATTCATGTTGTTCCACGAACCAATCAGCACTGATCCTCTTTAGTACACCCTTGTGTCTTGGCTTGACCGAATTTGTGGTTTACTTGAAATTATAATCCTTTGTATCACCAAATTCGATCGTAAAACCAAGAATAGATCTCAATCAACCATTTTTCTTCATTAGGCCGACTATAAAACTTGTAGTATCCTTGATCAACAGAGCCACCAGGCTCTGATACCAATTGTTAAGATCGTTTTAAAGCTCCTAGGATTGAAAATAACAAAGTATTGATACGCAGTGGAATTTAAATAAAGAACAATGTTATTTTCAACAAGGTTTTATATTCATACAAGCCCCAATTCTATTTGATCAATATAGAACGGTTACCTAACTCTAACATGATCAAAGACACTTTAATCTTGAGGCTAAACCACATACTCTAGACGTCTACATCTTTACTTTTGCACACATAAAACTAGGTATTGGATCTTTTTAGTACTGAGAGTCATAAGACTTACAAGGAATCTTAATTGTATTAGGAACCTATAATTCTTTCCTAACCCCCCCCCCCCCCCCCCCCCCCCCCCCCCCCCCCCCCCCCCCCCCCCCCCCCCCCACACACCCCCCCCCAACAAATTTCTTTGATTATTATCATTTATGCAATCTTTTAGAATCCTACCATCTTTTGTAGAATTCCATATTGTCGACTTCCTCCTTTTGTTCATTTTTATTAGATTTAAGCAAGTTCTTTTGTATCATTAAATCAATAATTCCCAACATAAGGCTAACAATATCTCCTAATGTTGAGGTCTTCTTTGATCTCCCCAATGTTGACGTTCTTGATGGAGGTTTGGTATGTGCTTAAATACACATACTTTTTATCTAAATAAACGAGCTAAAAAGATCAATAATGACCAATAAATATAGAAAAATGCATTGTATTCGTTT
This sequence comes from Tanacetum coccineum, assembly GCA_026074375.1. Taxonomy (NCBI): domain Eukaryota; kingdom Viridiplantae; phylum Streptophyta; class Magnoliopsida; order Asterales; family Asteraceae; genus Tanacetum; species Tanacetum coccineum. Next base: position 76,958 of record BQNB010004928.1, on the reverse strand, counting down.
GTATTGTGAATTGTGTCTTGCAGGTAACGGATATTGCACAAAAGGACAAAAATGAAACAAAACAGACAAAACCGAGCACGGGAATGGAAGTGCTACTAGAAATAGATAGCCGAAGGCAAATTTTTCTCAATCCAATCCCATTAAACCTTTAACCTAAAAAACCCCAAAAACAATTGCACCGCTAATCCTGAATACTTACACCGTTAGTCCAAAACAATTACACCTTAAGTCCTTAATTTAACCACGTTAACTCTTTTTCTTAATAAACCCTCCCGTTAACCCAAAACCTTTACCCTGGCCCAACCCCATTTCATAAGCCCAAGTCAAAAGTGTAAAAGAACGGGTCAACACCCCCAAAATCATAATTACTGTTCATCGTCCCTACCTTTCCCTCTCTTTTTTACAATTTACACGCAGGGTAAAAAAATCAACCAAGTATACGTTCTCCCAACTCTTCTAGAAGCTCAGACGCATGCCATGACGTTTTGGCATGCCAGGTTGGCAATCCCAATGTCAATCATTGGCCAATGATGCGTGGCACATGATCCAAGGGCTCCCAATGATTGCGTGAAGAATAATCATGATTGAAGAGAGATGAGCGTCTTAGGGTTCTGGATCCTTCCTCTGAGCACTATAAAAGGAGAGCTCCTCACACATACAAGGGCGTCTAGTTTTTATAGCTTATTTTAGTTTTTAGCAGCTTATTGTAATTTTTAGTTTATTTGTCAATCATTTGTATCAAAAAGCTTTGTAACCTCATTTCTTATTAATAAAATTTAAGTTTTAAAGTTCTAAATGTCTGTTTATCTCTTACTTCAGTAGTGGTTTTATATTGAGTTTAAAAATCACATATAAGCTTTATTAAGCTCTTTTACACTTCATTAAGCTAGCTAGAACTCAGTTAAGGCCCTTAAAGGGCTAACTGAGTATGAATTTTACCTTATTGACTCACCCCCATAATGTACTCAGCTTACAATGTGGCCATGGATAACCAGTTTGGGAAGGGCTTCTAGGACTGACTAGCTTGTGCAAAACAGGCTAAAGCTTGTTGATAAGCCTCTATTAAGCAATTCAGATCCCATTGTTTGAGCTTGGCGATCAAGGTATAGAATCTCTCATAATTTATCTGTTTTGCTTGATTAAAACTTATTGGCTTACTGTTTGCTTATTTTTGGCTTAACCTGGTTATTCTGCTTATTATTACTTATTGTGTTTCATAATTGCTTGTTGGTTATAATTTTTAGCTTAAATATCTCTTGTTTAAGTTTTCTTACCAATATGCCTATTCTAGCTTTAAAACTGCTTATAGTTCTAGCTTATTAATAAGTGCTTAATATGTTGAGATAATTGCTTAAAAAATTCTAAAAGCTGATCTTAATCTGTTTTAGCTTTACATAGCTTATATCAATCTGCCTTAAGCTTATTATGGATTTCAAGCTTCTTAAGGGGTGTTTAGCACAAGCAGTATTAACATAAGTTAATACTGCTTGAGTGTCTTTTACCTTTTAAGACAATTTGATAGGCCTTAATCAAGTTTTAATAAGTCAGCTTTATACAAGTTTTTTAATGTCTAAACTAAGTATTGAAGGTTTGGTTCTATAAATCATCTTTTGTAAATCTATGGTATATTACTTTAATAATCAGCTTATTTGATTTTTAGATTAAGTACTATTTAGTGTGTTTTCATACTTGTTTTAGGTCCTTATATGCAGTTTAATGAGTTAAATATAAGTATGCAATTGCCATTTGAATTTTAGTCCAAAATTGTCATTCCTCTAAGTCTTATTTCAAAGTTAGAAGTCCAATTTTCATCAGCAAATTTTTGTTAGAGTTAGGAAGTTTTAGGTTTTGAAAATTCAAGCATAAGCTCATTAGTAGTCATAATTAAATTGTTTTTAGCTTATTTTTACATTTAGTAATCATTTACTAGCTTATTTTAGGTTTGCAAGTTAGTCATTTTTCCTATTAGAAAAACTAAGGAAAAATCCAAAAAATATAGACTTGGCTTATGCCTCCTTGTTTGCCTATTTTTTCGAGCTTATTTAGTTTCTCTGTTAGCTTATTTCTTGTTGTGTGGTGAAGATTAGTTATAGTAGTTAATCTGTTTTTGATCATTTCCCATTTCCAAGTGCTTATTTGATCTGAATTTGAGCTTAAAAATGCTTAGTAGTTCATTCAAAACTGCAGTTTAAGTATAATCCAGTTAAGGCTGCATATAGTTTTTCAGCTCATTTAGTTGGCTATTCTTTGTCAATTGTGTGTGCTGATTAGGTATAAGTAGTGACCAAAGTTTTCCAAGCATTATTAGTTTCTTTTTAGCTTAATTAGTCTTAAATTCCATCCACAGTTTACATTTAGGTATTTAAGCTTAAGTTTAGCATTTCTAGCATCTTATTAGTGGTTATGCGTCTGTGCTTATTTGTGTTTTTATAAAAAGTAGGCTTCATTTAAAAGTTGTTTTTAAGCTTATTGAAAGATTTTGCAAAAAGAAATTTCAAAAAATAAAAACATATAAGGGTATAGGGAAGCCAAGGGTGAGCAAGACTCGAACCCTACCTAAATTACACCTTTTGTTTTTAACATAAACCCACAACCATCTTGCTTGGGTCTTTTACTGTTGACCCGTGGGCTCAGTTTTACTTTTATAATCATTTTCCTAGCTTTGCTTTTCTAGCTTATATGATTTTTTGGGCTTATTTATAAGTCCCTATTTTAACAGTTTTATTTTTCCTGCATTAGTAGTAGTATTAAACACTTTCAGTAATTTTTTGAATTTTTTATAAAATAGTTTAGTATTTTTAATTAATTTTCTAGATTAAAATAGTTTTTAAATTGATAATAAATAAAATAAAAGTAAAAAAAATATAATTCTTTTTTCTAAAATTATTTTTAGTCATTTAAGATTTATAAAAAATAAAAAAACATTTTTAGGGTTAATTTTTGATAATTTAGTTTTTAAGTCGCGTTTTTTAGAATCTCGTTAGCGTTTTTAGCCCATATCTTTAATGCATTTAAGTTTGTTGATTTTATGTGTTTTCATGCATTCTAATTGTTAGATGAAATAGGAAACAAATCACAAAATCTTAAAAATTCATTCAGGCGGATCACAAACTCAACTCGATTTCAATTCGCACCTCGTCGGGTTTCGGACTCAGGAAAGGTTTTGAATTTTACTTTTGGATTAAAAAAGAATTATTCTATAAAATCCTTTTGAATACTTATTACTATACTTTTATTGACTAATCCTTATACTATATTTTACGTATACGTATTTGGTTGAAATCAATTTTTGGCGCCGCTGCCGGGGAGGTGTGTGCGATTATCGTGTTAACGTTTGAAGATTAGTTTTTGAAGACCCTTCCTCGTGAAGTTATCGTTTTCAATTGTGAATATTTTCTTTTTATTATAAAACCATAAAAATACAAAAATATTTTATTTTCTTAATTTTTTTTAATCAAAAATACCAAAAAAATCAAATAACCAACAAAATCAATCGTTGTGTCACTTGTGAATTCGGCTCACCTTTAGATTACAAACTTTAAGAGAGGTTTAAGGAGGGTTGATCCTATGGACTTCGACCCGAAAGGAGAAGGTTTTTAAAACGCTTCGCGCTTACCCGCTCCTCCGCTTCCTTGTGCGTTTTCTAAAGAGCTACCTTTCACTTGTTCGATTATCGGTTACAAATATATTTTTCTTTTTATTTTTTATTTTTAGTGTATGCAAACTCGCTCTTCTTCAAAATTCGTTGGTGAACCTTCTATAAATCCTACTTCTACGATTTTTATTATAAAACCATAAAAATACAAAAATATTTTATTTTCTTAATTTTTTTTAATCAAAAATACCAAAAAAATCAAATAACCAACAAAATCAATCGTTGTGTCACTTGTGAATTTGGCCCACCTTTAGATTACAAACTTTAAGAGAGGTTTAAGGAGGGTTGATCCTACGAACTTTGACCCGATGGAGAGGTTTTTTAAATACGCTTCGCGCTTACCCCGATCCTTCGCTTCTTTGTGCGTTTTCTAAAGAGCTACATTTCACTTGTTCGATTATCGGTTACAAAAATATTTTTCTTTTTATTTTTTATTTTTAGTGTATGCAAACTCGCTCTTCTTCGAAATTCGTTGGTGAACCTTCTACAAATCCTACTTCTACGAATCCGAAGCGTCGTAACCGTAGACATTTAAAACAAAGAGTCGAACCGTTCGCTCTTGAAGAGACTCCCGTAGTTACGATGGTCGATCAACATACTATGGCGGAATTTACTTGTGCACAACCGGAGGGGTTTATGCCAGAGGCAAGGTAATACCATTGATTACCCGCTGAGCATTTCGAAGCTCAAGCACTAGTCTAATCTCAATCTTGTAACTTCAAAAACAATTCTTTGGTTTTGAAAAGGACGATCGCCATGTTATTATTCGATATTTTAAGATAGATTACTTTACGTGAAGTACAATGATGGTGCCCGAGACTCGATTAAGCGTATGCTTTTTCCAATTTTCTATCGTGGTCCAGCCCGAATTTGGATCGAGACAAAGAACCCCTTCTCGTGTCTATTCTGTACTTGGGCGATCTTGTGTCCATGTTTATTAACCATTCTTTGCCTCCCCTCAAAAAACACAAACACATATCTAAGGAATGAAATTCAATTTTCATTTCAATAAAGGTTGAAACAAACGTTCGTACGGCATAGGACCGTTTTCAAGCGTTCTCTTTCGAGCATGGCCCACCTCACGGGGTTTATACCGGATTGCATCAATCTTGATCCTTAACAACGGTTTAAACCTAACGATCAAGATCTTTGTGACTCTTGCCGCCGGTGGCAAGCTTTTGGATAGTAATGCCAGCGAGATTGCTGTGATAATTATCGATAAAAACAAATCCAAAGTTCATGATTTCATGAAATTAAAACCCATTGTTTCTCAAGCTATGGGGGGGGTGGGGTAGTGATATTTAACTCTTCCGTGATGGCCAAAACTTACCGAGGCAGTAAACTCAACAAACTATTGTGTTGTGACTAGTGCCATCGACCGCTATGATGTAAATAAATTTATAGCATACCACAGTTCAGCTTTTGTAAAAGCTGTGAGGTAAATCTGTGTTATTTGTGCGGTGCTTCTTGCTTACGACAGTGTCTGCCACCGATGGCAACACTTTTTTGGGCTATCAAGACAATATTTCAAGGATTGTTTCAGCGCCACGAGTAAATACAATAAGGAAGAATACCAGTATCATCCTCGATGGGGGGGTTGGGTTTAAAAAAAATGGCTAAACCATAATTTGGACACAGGTTTGGCTCTCAACCGAATGTGCAATATAATCATAAATTGGTTTAATCAAAAATCAAAATCATGGATTAATCAAAATCAATGATTTAATCGAGGAATTATTTATAATCATAAGGGAAACACAAAATTAATCAAGCTCGAGTAATTCAACCGCAAGTTACGAAACTAGTGATTTCTCAGCCTACATAGGCATATTGATGCCGTAATGAAAAACAAGCAAACCCAAATGACCTCGTTGACAAATTCGAACATTGAGCTTAAGAACATGTTTGGTCAATTCATAAAAATGAATACCGCTTCTACTTCGGGTTCAAGATCACTTCCTAGCAACACCGTTGCTAACCCGAGAAGTGACTTGAAAGCAATCACTACCCGAAGTGGTGTTTCTTATGATGGACCTCTTATTCCTCTACCTTTTTCTTCTCTCCCTAAGGTGGTGGAATGGCAACCCGAGGTAACAAAGGATACGGTGCAACCAAGTACCAAACACATCCAACCTCTGGTAGTCCAAACTCATTTTCAAATTGATGAGCCCGTTGTTGCTCCTAAGCCTAAACCGACTATACCTTATCCTTCACGAGCCAACAAACAAAAGCTTCGGGAAAAAGATGATAACCTTGCTTTAAAATTTGTTGAAATTTGTAGGGAATTACATTCGAGCGTAGTTTTCGCGGATGCTCTTCTTACATTACCAATATTTGCGTTCTATGTTTAAAAAGTTTCTTAAATATAATAAAGAAATAATTTTTGAATTAGCTAAAACGCCGGTGAATGAGAATTTTTGGCGGTTATCCTAAAAAGTTGCCCAAAAAACATGGAGACCTCAGCAAATTTCTCATTCCATGTGATTTTTCGGAGTTAGTTGATTGCTTAGCCTTGGTAGATCTTGGTGCAAGCATCAACTTTGATGCATCTTTCCATATGGGATAATATATCTACTCCCCGATATCTTACTCCTACACAAATGATTTTTTCGCTCGAGCTCCGCGGATCCGATCCACGACTCGGTCTCTGACCGGAATGGCGAAGTTGTCTTTGTTAAATTAGGAATGTTCCATTTTCGGCCGACTTCGTAGTTGTGGATTTTATTGTCGATCCTGGGATTCCCCTTATTATATCAGACGACCCTTTTTGAGCAACAGCTCGTGCTTTGATTGATGTTTTACGGTGAAGTAATTAAACCCTACATGTTGATGATGATCGATAAACTTTAATAGTTGTACAAAACTTCGAGATACTCCTACAATAATTCTGAATCAGTTAATCGAATCGATGTCATCGACGTTTCATGTGAGGAGTATGCTCAAGAAGTTCTCGGTTTTTTGGATATTTCTAAGAGTGGCAATCCCACTCCGTCTTTAGATCCTATCCTTTCTACTTCTTTCCCCTCTCACTCTGTTTGAAGTAAGCGAATTTATTTTGGAAGAAATCGAAGCTTGTCTTACAAATGATTCAATTCCACCGGGAATTGATGATGCCGACTTTGATCCGGAGGGAGATCTTCTTCTACTCGAGAAGTTATTAAATGATGATCCATCATCTCTTTCTCCCTCCGAAAGAATCTTCATTTTGAGGAACTTAAAACGATAAAATCTTCTATTGATGATCCTCCGGAGCTCGAGCTCAAGGATTTACCATCTCATCTTGAATATGGTTTTTAGAAGGAACCGATAAATTACCCGTCATAATTTTAAAAGAGTTCAAAGATGAAGAAAATACCGCCATTCTAAAAGTTCTAAGTCACAGCAAAAACGGGCAATCGCGTGGAATAAATCTTTGACATTAAGGGTAGTCGATCTAGTTTTTGTCCTTAAGATTTTATGGAAAGATGACTCAAACAGGCTGTTCAACATATAAGAGGGTTAACCCAAAAATACATGAGGTTATCAAAAAGGAAGTTATCAAACTCCTTGATGCTGGATTGATTTACCCTATCTCCGATAGCCTGTGGGTTAGCCTCGTTCATTGTGTGCCAAAGAAGGGCGATATGACCGTAATTGAAAATGATAATAATGATACCTCCTCTGATGATGTTAGGGATGACGCGTATGCTATTAAACTACGAATGTTAAATTGATCCTCCCGTAAGATTATCTTTCTCGTTACCGTTTATGGTCTCCTATGCGTGAGAGCGACTCGCGGGAATGAATACTATGGTTTCTAGATGGTTTGTTGGGCATATTTTCAGAGAATACTATTGACTCTTTAGACCAATGATAGTACCACCTTCACTTGCCCTTATGGGACGTTTGCCTACCGACGTATGCCTTTTGGTTTATGTAATGCTTCGGGCACGTTCCAAAGGTGCATGATGGCCATTTTCCACGACATGATCGAGGAAACAATGGAGGTCTTCATGGACGATTTCTCAGCTTTCGAGGATTCTTTCTTGTCTTTCCTTTCCCATTTAGACAAAATGCTAAGACGGTGGGTAGGCATATAATTTAGTTCTTAATTTGGGCGAAATGCATTTTATTGGTAAAAGAATGGCATTGTTTTAGGACATTAAATTTCAAAGTCGTGATTGAGGTCGACAAAGCTAATGTTTGGATGTTATAGCTAAATCTCCCTCATCCGACTACCAGTTAAGAGGAGTTCAGAAAGTTTTGTAGGTCAGGCAGGGTTTCTAATTGCGTAATTTATCCTAGATTTTTCTAAAAATTGACGGCCGATGACTCCCATCTTCTTGATAAAAGAAACTCGGTTGTTTTGCAAATGAAGTATTGAGCATTGTTAATATCGGTATATAAAGAAGTACGAGCACGATTTTAGTGCCCGATTGGGACTACCATCGCCGAAATGTATGTTTGGATGCTTGGAATTTATGCGGTTGGTGCCGTACTTGGGCACGAAAGAGTCCAAAACATCTGTTCAGCCTTACACTATGCTAGTAAGACCATGTCGTTGCTTAAGCACATTAACTACGATACAGAAAAGAATTATTACGCTGGTGTTTTGGCGCTTTTCGACAACACGAGGATAATTCTGGCCGTAACTTAGTCTTGTCTATGACCCCATAGTGTATACGACACTCGGCTCTTAAGTATCTTTCTCGCTAAGTAAGTGCTAAGCTGAGATTTGCTAGGGTGGGATTCTCCTACTCCAAGAATTCGATGTTATAATTCAAGATAAAAAAGGAGCGGAGAATCTCACGGTCGACCACTGATCATAAGTCTAGGAACCCCCATCAAAGCTGATCTTAAGAATAATACGAAATTACAGAACGGTTTTCCTCTCGAGACTCTTGGGTTGGTTTCTTTCGTTGGTGATTAAAGTACCCCATGGTTTTCAGACATTTCAAAGTACCATGCGAGGAATTTTTATTGTTAAGGATGTCGTCCACCAACAAAGAAAAAATTATTTAGGATGTTAAACTATTTTTTTTGAGGTCGGGACCCCTTTTGTTTAAGTTTTGTGCGGATCAAATAATTAGGCGGTATGTTTTACGGCTAAGAACCCTTTGTTATCCTTGCACGGCTTCCTATAACGGGGCCCATCCGGGGGACATCATGGTGCATTACTACACCGCTAAAAAGTCTTTGATGCCGGTTTCTTTTGGCCTACTATTTACCGAGATGCCCATGACTTAGTCACACGGTGTGATGCTTGTCAACGTCAAGGAAAAATCTCGCAACGTGATGAAATGCCTCAAAATGCAATTCAAGTTTGCGAGATCTTTAACGTGTGGGGCATCGATTTCATGGGACCATTCCCGTCTTCACGAGGGAACAAGTATATCCATGTATGCCGTATGTTTGTCATAAATGGGTAGATAGCAAAAGCGCTCCACTAACGATGCCTAAGTTGTTGTAAAAATATTTATTCTCTTTTTGCCCGGATTGGATTCCTTCGGGCTTTATTCAGTGATCGCTGGTACCAAATTTTTGTAATGATCAATTTGCTAAAATTTGCTTAAATATGGAGTTACTCATCGTCTTTCTACCGCGAGGCATCACCCACAAACAAGTGGGCAAGTGGAGGTTTCAAATCATGGCTTGAAACGAATTTTAGAGAGGACCATAGGTGATAACGTGCTTTCTTGGTTCCGATAAAGATTAGGTGATTCATTATGGGCTTCTGTACGCTTTCAAACACCCATAGGGTGTGACTCTGCTTATAAGCACGTGTAGGAAAACTTTCATCTTCCTATCGAGTAGAGCACAAGGCCTTTTAGGCCTTAAGCATCTGTATTTTGACCTCTTAGACCGCGGGTTGATCACCGGAAGTTCATAATGAATGAATTAAATGAACTTCATGATCTAGCTCCGAGACTTTCTTTGATTGTTACAGAGTAGAAGACGAAAGAAGATTCAGACTCAAGACCAAAACCGCGTCTTCAGCGTTGGTGATCGGTTTTTCTTCATATTCTTGGTTATAAGATTTTCTCGGGAAAGCTAAAAACCCGTTGGACCGGGCCGTTCACCGTTGCTCAAGTTTTATCTTATGGCACCATTCAGTTATCTTCAACTAATGGGCCAAACTTCAAGGTGAACAGTCATAGACTTAAGCACTATTTTGGTGGGGACATACCATCGATGGTTGTCCCGGATCTCCAAACTTTCCCCATGGACAAATAAATTCGGGGTGGAGTCATAGCTTAGTGGTCATTTATAAATAAAGCGCTTGAGGGGTGTCAACCTATGCTCTATATTAGTAGTAGTATATTTATTAATAAGTGTGATGTGAGGAGGTTTCGCCTCGTCCTTTCTATGTTTTGTTATTTTGTGGTTTATGTCCAGGATGCCACCATAATTATGGATGACTCTGTGGCGCGTGGTTTTGTCTATCGTCCACTCGATCTTCAATCCTCCAGGTTATACGGGAATCTGAGTTATTCGAGATCTTAGGATTTAACGGTTTATCTATTAAAGCATACTTAATTAAACGGCTTTATAATTTGCGTAGAAACCCCCCTTATTGTTTGGATTATGCCTGGAAATTAGTATGGGGGTGACTGTTCACATTGGTGGCAAGTGTAGTTCTAGTATGGGGGAGATCTTTCGATTCGATCTTACTTGCATTTACCTTGTCTTCGCGTAACCCCGTTTTTCCACCAAAAATAGCAAAAATATGCCAAAATTTAAAAATTTGCAAAAAGAGAATAAGTGTTTCGACACATAGTTTTGTCTTTTTAGGAATAAAATTTTGACTTGATCGAGCATGTTGTCTCTCTAGCTCTTGCCCCTTTACTTATATAATTTTAAGCTTTTGCTGAGTCTTTTATTACAAAGAAGCTTTTAAAAGCGAATTCTCGCTTATGAGCAAGAGTGTGCATGTGTTCCATGATAGGACTTTAAAAATGCAAAGCTTGTTTTATTGACTTAGCATTCGTGGATCTTTTTATTGAAGATTTTAATTTTGCGAATGATCAAGAAATGAAAGTGTTTTTATATAAGTTAAATTGTTACACATAGAGTAGCGCTTGGATCTCTTTAAAGCTCGATAGAGGTTAATTGTGACTTTTGCTCTCTATTAGCTTATATAATACTTTTTATAACTGTTGCTTAAATAATAGTTTCTTTGGCTTTGGCAGATTTCTTAGTTTAAAATCACTTCGTAGAGATTCCTTCTGGTGAAAGTAAGGTACACATCGAGGTTTTATCAGTGTTGTAGGGAAATAGACTCCTGGACCATGGTTGGCTCCCATGCCGATTGTCAGTTGTTAGAGACCGCAAGACTTGAATATGGCTAATAATAATACGTTATGTATAAACCGAAGCAAAATATGACCACTTCTCTTGAGGTCACAATCGATGTGGTATTCGTGTAAAGGGTGGATGGTAATAATAATAATAAAACTGTGGGCGGATTAAAAGTTTACCGCATTCTTGCCGGCTACAAACCGGATTTTGTTGCAGTCCTCTAAATAAGCACATAGTAATAATCTGGATGATAAAAGTTTGATGAATCTTGCCGGCTCACAACCGATGTTGACAGCCTTCTAAAGAGGTCGAGGAAATTTACGAGGTCGAACTATGTTTGCTGCATCTTGGCCGGACTCTCAACCGATGTTGTAGCTTTAATGGACCAATGGTTTTAATAATGTTGCAATAATATAATATAAGCCAATTTTGACTCCGGGGTTATTTCTAACAAAAGATAACCCTAAATACGTGTGAAATTAGAACCTTAATGTGGACCTTATTCTCACCATATCGTCTCTTTAGGAAAGGATTTTAAACTAATTATGGTCTAAACGGGTTTACTTTATATGAATAAGACAATTATTTATTTGTTCACAAATAAAATAATAACAACCCTTATAGGATTTATTGAAATTAGGAGCGAAAAGTAGTAATGCTTACAAATTCATCATTTATTGAGTAGTGTTTAGTATCTTAAATTGTATTTAGCGATGATTTCATTTGTAAGATAAAATTAAAAACTTGGTTTGGGGCAGGTGATAAATCAAGTAGACGATGATTTATCCTTTTAGTGTCTCTATTCGAGTTGTGAGGTATGTATGAATAATAATAGTTTATGCTTCAAAAATAATTAAACGGGGAGCTTTTCAAAACTAGTGATTTCTTAATCTCTGTAGATGAGCACTTTGCTACTTTTCAAGGTGATTAGTCTAAAGGGGTTAAATTTTTTGGTTTTCTAAGTGTGTGTTTATAACATTACGTAAGGGACTCGAAAATAGTGAGTAAGGGGGATTTTGGTTGTTTGCTTAATTCTATTACCCTTTTACTAAAAGAACGAGCTAAAATGACCTAATAATGACCAATAAATACAGAAAAAGTCATTGTTTTGTTTGTATTGTGATTTGGTCTTTCATGGTAACGGATATTGCACAAAAGGACAAAAACGAAGCAAAACGGACAAACTCGGGCACGGGAATTGAAAGAGTACAAGAAATCAAAGCCGAAGGCAAATTTATCTCAAATCCAATCCCATTAAACCTTTAACCTAAAAAAACACACCAAATACTATTGCACTGTAATCTGAATTATTACTTCGTTAGTCTGAAAACATTTACTACCGTTTGTCCTTGATTTAACCCTGGTTAATAATTCTTTTTCTAAATAATCCCTCTCGTTACCCATAATCCTTTAAACCTGGCTCAACCCTCTTTCATAAGCCCAAGTCAAAAGTGTAAAAGAACGGGTCAACACCCCCAAAATTATAATTATTGTTCATCGTCCCTACCTTTCCCTCTCTTTTTCACAATTCACACGCCTCGCGGTAAATAAAATCAAACAACTATTCATTCTCCCAACTCTTCTAGAAAGCTAATGACCTTAAATGATAAAATAACGTGGGGGGGGTATAAGGGGGCGAAGCGCAGCATGCCATGACGGTTTTGGCGTGCAGGTTGGCAAATCTCAATGCCCATTCATTGGCCAATGATGCGTGGCACATGATCCAAGGGCTCCCAATGATTGCGTGAAGAATAATCATGATTGGATGGATGAGACGTGAAGGAGAGAGGAGCGGCGTATGGTTTCTGGTTCCTTCCCTCTGAGCACTATTAAAGGAGGAGCTCCTCACACTACAAAGGCTATTAGTGTTTTTAGCTTTTTTTAGGTTTTCTCAGCAGGTTTTTGTAAATTTTTAGTTTTATTTGTCAATCATTTGTAGCATAAAGCTTTGTGAGAGTCCTCGTTTCGTATTAAATTAATAGTTAAGTTTTAAGTTCTAATTTTGTTTTCACCTTTAATTCCGTTGGTTTAATATGAGTTTAGAATTCACATACATAAGCGTTAATAAGCTCTTTTAATCTTCTTATGCTAGCTAGAATCAATTATAGCCCTTAATTGCTTAAAATCTGAGTTTGTCATTTAACTTATTCCACCCCTAAAGTACGCTCAGCTTATCAAAAAACTTTGTTTTTGGATGTTATGCTCACAGTTAGGGAAGCGACTTATAGACCTCACTAATGCTTGTGCCAATAACATGTAACATTTCATATTTGTTCAGGCTCATTTATGACGTCATTTATTTCGTCATTTTTTCACTAATTTTTATTTTTTTATTTATTTATTTTTTTTTTCCATGTGGCACTTTATTTTAATTCTTAGCACATGATTTCAATATCGCCGTAAGTTATTACTTTCGTAAATATAAAATATATTGCTTGTTTGACGAAAACTTTTATTTTCGCGTTTTGGTGTCCGTTTACGTTAAATGTTGATTTTTAACTTACGCGATTCTAATTATGTGATTAAGAATTATGTAATTGTGGCGCGCATACAGAAGAAAAAAATAAATAAATAAATAAACGAAATAGTGAAATAATGGACGAAATAAAGACGTCATAAAATGACGAAAATATGCAATGTTACATGTTTTGGCACATGCTAGTGAGGTCTATAAGCCTTCCCTAACTGGGTATCATCCACATTAGATTCAAGAGAGGTACTTTAGGGTGGAAATAAGTTGAATTGCAAAATCAGTTAAGCTTTAAGGGCTTAAGTGGAGTTTCTTAGCTAGACTTATGAGTTTAAAGAGCTTATTAAAGCTTAGTTGGTGATTTCTAAACTCATCGCATTAAACCATACTTGAATTAAGGTAAAAACCAAAGAAATTTAGAAACTTTAATACTTAAACTGACTTTATTAATAAGAAACGAGGTTTTACAAGCTTTCTTGTTAGACATAATGATTGACAAATAAACTAAAAAAATTACAATATGCTGCTGAAAACTATAAAAAAGGCTAGTAAAAAAATAGATGCCTTTGTGGTGTGAGGAGCTCTTCTTTATAGTGCTCAGAGGAAGGTTTCCAGAAACCTAAGACGCTCTCTCTCTCTTCAACTCATAATCCAATCATGATTATTCTTCACGCAATCATTGGGAGCCCTTGGATCATGTGCCACACATCTCATTGGCCAATGATTGGCATTGAGATTGCCAACCTGTGGCATATGACAAACGTCATGGAGCGTCTTGGGAAGGCTTTTTTTTTCTAGAAGAGTTGGGAGCTCTCGCGCGATCGCTCGCGCGAGGCGCGCGGCTCGCGTTTATTACCCTGCGTTTGGGTAATTGTGGATATAATAGAGAGGGTGAAAGGTTAGGGTCGACAATGAACAATTAATTATTAATTCTGTGGGGGTTCATGGTGTTGACCCGTTCTTTTTACACTTTTGACCTTGGGCTTATGAAAAGATGGGTTGTGCCAGGGTAAAGGTTTTGGGTGTTAACGAGAGGGTTTTATTTAGAAAAAAGAAATTAAACGGGTTTTAATTTTAAGGACTTAGGTGTATTGTTTTAGACTAACGTATGTAAGTATTCAGGATTAACAGTGCAATTGGTTTTGGGGGTTTTTTTTGGTTATAAATCGGTTTTTTAATGGATTGGATTTGATGATAAATTTGCCTTCGGCTTTGATTTCTTGTACCTCTTTCAATTCCCATGCCGAGTTTGTCCTCGTTTTGCTGCGTTTTGTCCTTTTTTGTGCATATCCGTTACCTGTTTAAGACACAATTCACAATACAAACAAATACAATGCATTTTTTCTGTATTTTTTATTGCGTCATTATTGGTCTTTTTTGCGCGTTTTATTTGAGTTTAAAGAGGTCGTGTGTATTTAAGCGACTTACCTAAAGATCCCCCATACTAAGTATTTTCGATTGTCCGTTAGTAGATTGTTATTTAACACACACTTAGAAAACCAAAAATTTTAACCCCTTTAGACTAATCACCTTGAAAAGTAGCAAAGTGCTTATCTAAAGAGATTAAGAAATCACTAGTTTTGAAAAGCTCCCCGTTTAATCATTTTGTTGCATTAATATTATTATTCATTTATCATATCATAACTACCACGGAGATTCGCTCGTCTCCACTAAAAGGATAAATTCATCGTCCTTGATTTATCACCTGCCCCAAACCAAGCTTAAAAATGAAATCATCGTTAAATACAAGTTAAGATACTAACACTACTCATAAATGTTAATTGTGAATGCATATGCTACTTTTCGCTCTAATTTCGTATATTCCTATAAGAGGTTTTTATTAATTTTATTTGTGACAAATAAATATAATGTTTATTCATATAAATGTAAACCCGGTTAGACCATAATTAGTTTAAATCCTTTCCTAAAGGATGATATGGTTGATTGGTCCACCTTAAGGTTTCTAATTTCACACGAGTCTGCTTTTTAGGGGTTTATTTTTTTAGATTAACCCCCGGAGTCAAAATTTGGCTTTATTATTATTAATGCAACATTATTGATAACTTGGTTTTAGAAGGGCTACCAGATCGGTTGAGAGCCGGCTCAAGTTGCAGCATACATAGTTCGACCTCGGTTAATTTCCTCACGTCCTCTTTTTATGTAGGCGGCATACAACGGGTTGTGAGGCCGGCTAGATGCATCAAACTTTTTTCAGTCTCAGATTAATTTCTATGTGCCTTATTTACGAGGACTGCAACATCGGTTTGTATGCAGGCAAGATGCGGTAAATTTTATCACGCCCACAGTTTTATTTTTATTTTACCTCCACCCTTGTAAACGTATACGCCACATCGGTTGTGAGGCCTGGCAATGAGGTAGTGGTCATATTTTGCTTTCGGTTTATTACATAACTTTTTTTTTATTAGCCTAATTTTCAAGTCTTGCGGTTCTTTATCAACTTGGGGACACATCGGTATCGAGCCAACCATGGTCCAGGAGTCTATTTCCCCACAACACTGATAAAACCTCGATGTGTACCTTACTTTCACCAGAAGGAATCTCTACGAAGTGATTTAAACTAAGAATCGCAAAAACCAAAGAAAATTTATTTATTCAAACAGTTATATAAATGTTTATTAAGCTAATTGGAGCAAAAGTCTCAATTAACACTCTATGAGCCTTATAGAGATCCTAACTACTCCCCACCTATGCTTTACTTTTAACTTATATAAAATCTATCATTCTTGTTCTTCGCTCAAAATTTAAAAGATCGTTATTAATAAGATCCCTCGAATGCATAGTCTAATAAAAACAATCTTTGCATTTTTTAAGTCATCATGGGAAACAGCAAACTCTTGGCTCTTTTAAGCTTGGAATTCGCTCGTTTTTTTACAGCTTTCTTGTATATAAAAGACTACAAAAGCTTTAATTATATAGTTAGGGGCTAGCTTGGTGCAATCATGCTCATGCAGAGTCAATATTTATTCCTTAAAAAGACAACTACTATGGGTTGGATAACACTTATTTTCTTTTGTGCAAATATTTTTAATATTTTGGCCTATTTTTGCTATTTTTGGTGGGAAAACGGGGTTAGCGAAGGACAATGAATATGCAAGTAGATTCGAATTGAAAGATCTCTCCCATTCTAGAACTACCATCATTGTCCTCAATGTGAGACTGTCACCCCCTACTAATTTCAAGGCATAATCCAAACTTTTTACGGGGTTTCGTACGCATATTTTAAGCCGTTATTAAGGAATGCTTAATAGAGTAAAGTTAATATCAATAATGATCTAGATATCAGATCCCGTATAAGCATTGGGAAGGATTGATAGTATAGATAGTGGACGATCGGAAACATAACCCACGAGCGCACAAGACGAGTCTCATAATTTGGGGCAATCCTGGACATAAAACCACAAATTACCAACATGGAAAGGAAGAGGCGAACCTTCACATCACATTATTATAAATTTACTACTACTAAGGCTAAGCATGGGTTGAGAACACCCCTAAAGCGCTTTTTTATTTGAAGACCACTAGCTTGACTCCTCCCGAATTTATTTGGTCCCATGGGGAAAGTTTGGAGATCCAAGACAACCATCGATGGTATGTCCCCTCCTAAAATGTCCTTAAGTCTATTGACCGTTCACCTTGAAGTTTGCCCGTTAGTTGAAGGATACTGAATGGTGCCAAAGTTAAAACTTGAGCAACGTGGTGAACGGCCCGGTTTCCATACAGGTTTTTCGCTTTCCCGAGAAAGTCTTGTAACACAGAAAGTTGAACGAGAAGAATTCCGATCACCAAGCTTGATTGACTCGGTTTTTTTTTGGGTCTTGGAGTCATGAATCTTCTTGTCTTCTCTTTGTAGATCAAAGAATTCTCGTAGGCTAGATCATGAAGTTCATTTAATTCATTCATTTGAACTTTCCGGTGATCACCCGCGGTCTTAAGGTCAAAATTACAATGTTTTAAGGCCTAATAGGCCTTGTGCTCTAGCTCGATAGGAAGATGGAAAGCTTTTCCGTACACGAGCTTATAAGGAGTGCACCCGATGGGTGTTTTGAAAGCGGTACAGAAGGCCCATAATGCATCATCTAAGACTTATGGACCAAGACGCACGGTTGTTCTCCTATGGTCTTCTCTAAAATTCGTTTCAAGCCACGATTTGAAACCTCCACTTGCCCACTTGTTTGTGGGTGATACGCGGTAGAGAGACGATGAGTAACTCCATATTTAAGCATAACTTTAGCAAATTGATCATTACAAAAATGGGTACCGCGATCACTGATCTTTAGCTACGAAGGGGGTTCCAATAGTCGGGGCAAAAAGGATCTGTTAAATTTTTGTATCCAACAATTAGGACGTTAGTGGGGAGCCGCTTTTGACTTTCTACCCCTTTTGACTACCTGTCGACGGCTACAAGGATATACTTGTTCATCTTGAAGACGGATTGATCATGAAATCGATGCCCATACGTTAAAGATCTCGCAAACTTGGACTTGCTCATTTTGATGCATTTCATACACGTTGCGAGATTTTTCCTTTGGGGGGGGGGGGGGACGTTGACTAAGCCTTTCACACCGTGTTGTATTATGTGACTAAGTCAGGGCATCTCGGCCGTGGTAACTAGTCAGGCCAAAGAATCTCTACGGCATCAATGACTTTTTAGCGGTGTAGTTGGCACCCAATTGATTGTCCCCCGGTGGGTCCGTTGTGGCAAGCCGTGAGGATATCAATGGGTTCTTAGAATATAACCGTATGACATCGCCATAATTATTTGATCCGCCACAAATTTTAATACAACATAGGGGTCGTCCCAGAAAAATAAGTTTAAACATCTACTTACAATAATTTTTTCTTTGTTGGGACGACTTCCCTTTAAAATAAAAATTCTCGCATGGTTAATTTGAAATGTTGAAAACATGGGTCGGTACTTGTATCACTCGAAAGGGAAAATCAATCCCAAGTGTCTCGATAGGAAATGTTTCTGTAATTTCCTTTTTCTTAGAATACTTTGATGGGGGTTTTCTAGTCTTGATTAGTGGCATCGAGTCGAGATTCTGACGTCCTTTTTTATTTGAATTATAACTTCTCGGAAATTCTTGGAGTAGGAGATTCCACCAGAGCCATATCCAGGTTAGATCGTACTTAGCGAGAAGATTCTTATGAGCCGTAGTGGTCCGTAATACACTTTGGTCTTAGACAAGACTAAGTAAGCCAGGAATTTCTAGAAAAGATACACAAAAAACCCACGGCTAATAATTCTTTTTCTGTAGTCGTGTAATGTGCTTGAGCATCCGTCATGGGTCTTGCTCGCATAGTGTATTGGCTGAAAATGTTTGGTCTTTCGTTTGCCCAAGACGGCACCGAATCGCCCATCATAATCACATTAGCATCACACCATACTTTCGGAAATGGTAGGTCCCAATCGGGCGGCAACTAACATCACGCGTTGTGCTTACGGTAACTTCTTTTTAAGTATATTAAATGCTTCAATACATTCATTTGCGAAAACATACGAGTTTCTTTTTTCAGTATGATGGGTCATCGTCCGGGGCTAATTTTAGAAAATAATCTGGGATAAATTGACGATATGAAACCCGGCCCTGACCTACATAACGCTTTCGAATCTCCTTTAACGGTATAGTCGGTTATGGGGGAGCTTGAGCGTAGTAACATCAACTTTAGCTTTGTCGACCTCAATATGGACTTTGAAATAGTTTTGTCCTAAACAACAATGCCTTCTTTTACCATAAATGGCATTTTCCCAATTAGAACGTAAATTAGTGGTCTTCGAACTCGTTGGCTTAGCATTTTGTCCTAATGGGAGAGGCTCTGACAAGATATGAATCCTCGAAGACGAGAAAATCGTCCATGAAGACCTCCATTGTTTCCGCGATCACATATCGTGGAATTGGCCATCATGCCTTTAGAACGTGTCCCGAAAGCGCATTACAGAAACCAAAAGAGTCATAATTCGACGGTAGGCAAACGTCCCATTGCTAAGGGATCGTGAAGGTGGTCTTCTCTTGGTCTTTTTGAGTCAATAGGTATTTGATAAATATCCCAAAAAAAAATAACCATCTAGAAACAATAGTATTAATTTGTTTTTTTCCCGCGTGTCTCTCAAGTCACTTTGGGTCATATACGGTAACGGGAAATGATCTTTACGGGTGGCATCATTTAACTTTCAGTAGTCAATGCATACGCGCCATCCCGTAACTAATCGAGTAGGTATCAACTCATTATTATCATTTTCAATTACGATCATACCGCCCTTCTTTGGCATACAATGAATGGGGCTAACCCACGGGCTATCGAAGATAGGGTTAATCAATCTGGCATCAAGGAGTTTGATAACTTCCTTTTTGATAACCTCATGTATTTTTGGATTTACCATTCTTTAATGTTGAACCGCTGGTTTGAAGTCATCTTCCATTAAGATCTTATGAGTACAAAAACAGGAATCGATACCCTTAATGTCAGAGATTTTCCATGCGATTGCCCGTTTGTGTAACTTAAGAACTTTTAGAATGGCTTGGTATTTTCTTCATCTTTGAAAAACTCTATGAAAATTATGACGGGTAATTTATCGGTTCCTTCTAAAAACACATATTCAATGGAGATGGTATTCTTTGAGCTATCGAGCTCCGGAGGATCTTCAATAGTAAAGATTTAATCGTTTTTAAGTTACTCAAAATGAATTCTTTGGGGGAGATGCGGATGATGGATCATCATTTAATAACCTTCTCGGTTGGAAGTAGATCTCCTCCGGATCTAAAGTCCGGCATCATCAATTCCCATGGGAATTGATCATTTGTAAGACAGGGCTTCAATTTCTTCCCCAAAATAAATTCGCTTACTTCAAAATCAGTTGTGAGAGGTGGATGGAGAAGTCGAAAGGATAGGATCTAAAGACGGAGGGGATTGCCACCTCTTTTAATATCGCAAAAAACCGAGTAGAGGATATAAAAAAACTTGGTTGAAGCATACTCGCGTATGAAACGTCGATGACATGATTCGATTAACTGATTCAGATTTTATTGTAGGTAGTATCTCGAGTTTGTCCAAAAACTTTTAAAAGTTTATCGCTTCATCATCAACGATGTAGGGTTAATTGTCATTCACCCGTAAACATCAATCAAAGTAGTTTGTGTTTCAAACAGGGTTTCTGAGAATTAAGGGAACCGGAGGATCGACAATATAATCACAACTACGAAGTCGGCCGGGAGGAAAATGGAACTTTCCATAATTTTAAACAAAAGAATCTTCGGACAATTCCGGTCGGCGAGTCGTGCGATCGGTCCCGCGCCAGCCTCACCGAGAATACATTTGTGTAGGTGTAACCTGTAGTTCGGGGAGTGTATATTTTCCGCATATGAGAAAGAGGCATCAAAGTTGATGCTTGCACCAAGATCTACCAATGCTAAGCATTAACAACTCCGAAAAATCACATGGACTGAGAAATTTGTGAGTCTCATGTTTTTTGGGCAACTTTTTAGGTAACGCCAGAAAAGTTCTCATTCACCGGCGGTTTAGTTATTCAAAACAATTTTTCTTTTATCTAAGGAAAACTTTTAAACATTGAAGACAAATTTGTGGTATATGTAAAAGTGCATCCGGCGAAACGTAAGCTCGAAATGTAAATTCCCTACAAATTTCAGACAAACTTTTAAAGCATGGTTTAGATTCATATTTTCAAGAAGCTTTTGATTGTTGTGATCAGTGAAGGAGTAAGGTATAGTTGGTTTAGGCTTAGGTTAGCAACAGGGGCTCATCAATTTGAAAATGATTTTGGTTATACCAGAGGGTGGAGTGTTTTGGTACTTGTGTGCACCGTATCCTTTGTTACCTCGGGTTGCCATTCCACCACCTTAGGGAGAGAAGAAAAAGGTGGAGGAATAGGAGGTCCATCATAAGAAACACCACTTCGGGTGGTGATTGCTTTCAAGTCACTTCTCGGGTTAGCAACGGTGTTGCTTTGGTAAAGGTGATCCTTGAACCCGAGTTGAAGCGGTATTCATTTTCTTGAATTGAGCCAACTTGTTCTATGCTAAAATGTTTCGAATTTGTCAACGAGGTCATTTGGGTTTGCATGTTTTTCATTACGGCATCATTTGCCTTCATGTAGGCTGAGAAATCACTATTTACCGTAACTTGCGGTTGATTAATCGGAGCTTGATAATTTTGGTTTCCTTGATTATAAATATTTCCTCGATTAAATCATTGATTTTGATTAATCCCTTGATTTTGATTGATTTTTAACCATGTTTTGATTTTATGTTTGCACAATTCTGGGTTTGAGGCAAAACCCGGTGGTCAAATTTGGTTAGCTACACTCTGAGGATGATAACTGGTATTTCCCTGATTGTAGTTTACTGTGGCTGCTGAAACATATCCTTGAATATTGTCTTGATAGCCCAAAAAAGTGTTGCCATCGGTGTGGGGGGACATCTGTCGGTATAGAATAGCACCGCCACATAGTAACACATGATTCCTTCAACAGCTTTTAACAAATGCTGGAGTGTGGTTGCTAAAGTTGTTTCTCATAGCGGTCATGGCATAGGTAACAACACTAGTTTGTTTGATGTTTTACTGCATCGGTAGTTTGGCCATCTCTGAAGAGTTAATTCATTGCATTTGCTTTGAGAAACAATCGGTTTTTTCTTGAATTACGAACTTTTGATTTGTTTTCGATAATTTTCAAAGCATCTCGAGGCATTCTTTCCAAAAGCTTGCCACCGGCGGCAGAGTTCAAAGAATCTTGATCGGTTGGGTTTAAACCGTTGTAGAAGGTATCGAGTTGATGCAATTCGGTAAAAAAACCGTGATGTGGCATGCTGAAGGAGATCCTTGAAACGGTCCTATGCCTTACGAAAACGTTTTGTTCAAACTTTTGATGAAAATTGAAATTTTCATTCCTTAGATTTGTTGTTTTTGTGGGTAGGAAACATTGGTTAATAAACTTGGGACACAGATCGTCCAAGTGAGAATAGAAACGAGAAGGTTCTTGGTCGATCCTCAAATTGGGAGGGACCATCGATAGATAGAAAAAGGAATAAAAAACAAGCATATAGTTAAATCGATGTCTCGGGCACATACTTGTACACTTCAACGTAGAAGTAGAATCTTCTTAAAATTATCGAATAATTATGCATTGCGATCTTCTTTTTCAAACCAAAAGAATTGTTTTGAAGTTACAAGATTGATTAGACTATGCTTGAGCTCGAAATGCTCAGCGGGAATCAGTGGTATTACGATTGCCTCCGCATAACCCTCTGGTGGGTGCACGAAGTAATTCCGCCATAGTATGTTGATCGGCCATCGTAACTACGGGAGTCTCTTCAAGAGCAAATGGTTCGACTCTTTGTTTTAAACATTATGGTTTGACGACGCTTTGGATTGTAGAAGTAGGATTTGTTGAGGTTCACCAAGAATTTCGAAGTAGATCGAGTTTGCATACACTAAGAAAAATAAAGATAAAAAGAACAATATTTTTGTAACGATTAATCGAACAGTGAAATGTAGCTCTTTAGATAAACGCACAAAGTAAGCGAAGGAAAGGAGGGGAGTAAGGCGAAGCGTTTTAAAAACCTTCTCCTTTCGGGTCAAAGTTCGTAGGAATCAAACCCTCCTCTTAACCTACTCTTTAAAGTTTGTAATCTAAAGGTGGGCAAATTCACAAAGTGACAACAACGATTTGATTTTTTTGGTTATTTGATTTTTTTTGGTATTTTTGATTAAAAAACAAAAATAATTAAGAAATATTTATTTTTGTTTTTTTATTGGTTTTTATAATAAAAATCGTTTAGTCAGCTCAGGATTTATTAGAAGGTTCACCAAGAATTTTGAAGCAATTATGAGCGAGTTTTGCATACACTAAAAATTAAAAATTAAATAAGAAAAATATTTTTGTAACCGATTAAGCGAACAAGTGAATGGTAGCTCTTTGAAACGCACAAGGAAGCGGTAGGAGCGGGGTTAAGCGCGAAGGTTTTAGAAAAACATTTCTCCTTTCGGGTCGAAGTACATAGGATCATACCCTCGCTCTTAAACCTCTCTTAAAGTGTGTAATCTAGAGGTTTGTGAGCCGAAATTCACCAAGTGATCCAACGATTGATTGTGTCTAGTTATTTTGATTGTTTTTGGTATTGTTTGATTAATATAAATTGAGAACAGAAACATAAATTATTTTTGTAATTTTTATGGTTTTATAATAAAAAGTAAAATATATAATCAAATGAAAAACGATACTTCACGAGGGAAGGGTCTTTCACTCAAAACTAAATCTTCAAATGTTAACATGAAAAAATTGACACACCTCCCCGGCAGCAGGCGCTCCTAAAATTTGATTTCAACCAAATATCGTATACGTAAAATATAGTATAAGATGGTCAATAAACGTATAGTATTTCTAAGTATTCCAAAAGGTTTTATAGAAGATTACTTTTATCCAAAGTAAAATTCAAAACCTTCCCGAGTCGTATCCCGACGAGGTGCGAATTGAAAATCGAGGTTGAGTTTGTGATCGCGTGATTGAATATTTTAAGATTTTGATTTTGCTTCCTATTTCTAACAATTATAATGCACAAACACGTAAAAGCAAGCAAACAATAAAGGCAATTAAAGATATGGGCTAAAAACGCTAACGAGATTCTAAAAAACGCGACTTAAAAATCTAAATTATCAAAATTTAACCCTAAAAATGTTTTTTTATTTTTTATAAATCCTAAATGACCTAAAAATAATTTTAGAAAAAAGAATTATATTTTTTTTTACTTTTATTTTATTTATTATGATTTAAAAACTATTTTAATCTAGAAAATTAATTAAAAATACTAAACTATTTTATAAAAAATTCAAAAAATTACTGAAAGTGCTTTAATACTATACTAATGCCAGGAAAAATAAAACTGCTTAAAATAGGGCTTATAATAAACCCCAGAAAAATCATATAGCTAGAAAAAGCAAAGCTAGGTAAAACTATTCTAAAAGAAAATGGCCCTAGGGTCTAACAGAAAGGACCAAGGGCATAGTTGGTTGTGGGGTGTTGTTTAAAAACTTATAAGGGTAAGGTTTTAGGTTTGGGGGTTCGAGTCTTGCTCACCCTTGGCTTCCCTATACCCTTATATGTTTTTATTTTTCGAAATTTCTTTTTGCAAAATCTTTCAATAAGCTTAAAAACAACTTTTAGTGAAAGCACTTTTTATAAAAACACAAATAAGCACATAAATAAGCTCTAATAAGATGATAGAATGCTAAACTTAAGCTAAATAACTAAATGGTAAACTGTGTTGGAATTTTAAGACTAATTATGAAGCTAATATATAGAACCTAATTGATGGAAAAACATGTTGAACTATTATACCTAATAAGCAAATTTAAGAAAGATTTAGCCAACCTAAAGTGAGGATAAACTTATTATGAGCTTAACTGGTATATGACGTTAAACTGGCAGTTTGAATGAACTACTTAAAGCCATTTAAGCTCAAATTCAGATCAAATAAGCACTTGGAAATGGGAAATGATCAAAAACAGATTAACCACTATAACTAATCTTCACTACACAGCAAGAAATAAGCTGATAATAGATGAAAACTAAATAAGCTGGATAAAGCTAAGCAAAACTAGGGAGGTTAGCAAGTTATATTTTTTGGATTTTTTCTTAGTTTTTTTCTCTAAAAGAGAGAATAGCCGTAACTTGCAAGAAGCCGTAAGAATAAGCTAGTAAGATGCATTACCTAAATGTAAAAGAATAAGCTAAAACATTATTAAGTAGCTATCTAATGAGCTTATGCTTGAATTTTCAAATCCTAAAACATCCTCACTCTAACCTAAATTTGCGGTTGAAAATTGGGACTTCTAACTAAAATAAGACTTAGAGGAGTGAAGATTGGACTAAAAATCCCCCATGGCAATTGGCATACTTATATTTTAATCATTAAATGCATATAAGGACCTAAAACAAGTATGAAAAACACACTTAAATAGTACTTAGATCTAAAAATTCAAATAAGGCTGATTATTAAAGTAATATACCTAGATCAAAGAGATTTTAGACTACAAACCTTATACTTAGTTTTAGTCTTTTAAAAAACTTGTATAAAGGGGACATTATAATCTTGATTAGGCCTATAAATTGTTCTTAAAAGGGTAAACGACACTTCAAGCAGTATTAACTTATGTTAATACTGCTTGTGCCAAACACCCCTTAAGAAGCTTGAAATCCATAATAAGCTTAAGGCAGATTGATATAAGCTATGTAAAGCTAAAACAGTATTAAGATCCCAGCGTAATTAGGAATTGTTAAGAATTTTCAAACATAATTAAGCATTATTATTAAGCTAGAACATAAGACAGGTTTTAAAGCTAGAATAGGCATATTGGGTAAGAAAATTAAACAAGAGATATTGTAAGAGCTAAAAAATAATAACCAAACAAGTGTCAATTATGAAACACAATAAGTAATTAATAAGCACAGATAAAAGAGGTTTAGAGCAAAAATTAGAGAAACCTCTACTGCAATAGTTTTAATAGAGCTAAAGAAATGTAAATTAGAGATTTACCTGTGATACAAGCTCAAAACAGGGATCTGAATTGCTTAATAGAGCTTATCAAAAGCTTTAGCTTGTTTGCACATGCTAGTCAGGTTATATGCCCTTCTCCAAACTGGCTTATAATCCACATTATCAAGCTGTTGGTACAAGAGGAGAGTGAGATTTTGCAAAATAAGGTAAAATGCAAACTCAGTTAAGCTTTAAGGGCTTAACTGAGTTCTAGCTAGCTTATGAAGTTAAAAGAGCTTATTAAAGCTTTAGTATTGATTTTATACTCATATTAACACCATACTGAATTAAGGTGGAAAACAGAAAATTAGAACTTTAAAACTTAAATT
The DNA here is from genome assembly GCA_026074375.1 of Tanacetum coccineum. NCBI lineage: Eukaryota > Viridiplantae > Streptophyta > Magnoliopsida > Asterales > Asteraceae > Tanacetum > Tanacetum coccineum. The sequence continues at coordinate 50,657 of BQNB010004928.1, read as the reverse complement.
TTTATTAATATAGATAACGAAGGTTATCAAAGGGGATTGTTGATACAAATGATTGACAAATAATCTTAGAAAAATTATAATAAGCTACTGAAGCTTAAAATAAGCTATTAATAACTAGACGCCCTTGTGGATGTGAGGCTAGCTCTCCTTTAATAGTTCTCGGAGGTAAGGAGCCAGAAGCCATTAGCGCTCTCTTTCTCTCTTTCAATCTGGGCCTCCAATCATGATTATTCTTACGCGCATCATTGGGAGGCCTTGGATCCATGTCCCACGATCATTGGCCAATGATTGGCATTGGGATTGCCAAATCCTGGCATGCCAAAAGTCATGGCATGCGTCCATGAGCTAGGATGAGACCTATATTAGAAGGTTGGAGAACGTTTTATACTTGGTTGATTTTGATTACCTCTTAGCGTGTGTTATTGTGAAAAAAAGTGGGACAAAGGGTCAGGGAACGATGAACAATATATTGTGATGCTGGGGGTGTTGACCGTTCTTTTGACCACTTTTGATTGGGCTGATGAAATGGTGTTGGCCAGGGTCAAAGGTTTTGGGTTAAACCGGAGTGGGTTTATTGAGAAAATGAGTTAACGGGTTAAAATTAATGACTTTCAAGTGTTATTGTTTGTAGACTATCGGTTTGAAAAGTATGTCAGGGGATTAGCGAGTTGCAATTGTTTTTGGGATTTTTAGGTTAACGGTTTTATTGGATGAGATTTGAGATAATTTGCCGTCGGCTTCTTAGTTTTGTACTCTTTCCATTCCCGTGCCCGGTGTTTTTGTCCGTTTTGCTTCGTTTTTGTCCTTTTATGCAATATCCGTTACCTGCAAGACAAAATTCACAATACAAACAAATATAATGCATTTTTCTGTATTTATTGGTCATTATTGATCTTTTTAGCTCGTTTATTTAGGTAAAAAGTATGTGTATTTAAGCACATACCAAACCTACATCAAGGATCGTACAACATTGGGGAGGATCAAGAGAACCTCAAACATTAGGACGATTATTGTTAGCCTTTATGTGGGAATTATTGATTTTTAATGATTACAAAAGATCTTGCTTAAAAGATATAAAGAATGAAACATAAAGGATGAAAGTCGACAATATATGGAATTCTACCAAAGATGGAGGATTCAATATGGATTTGCATAAAAGTTATATAATCAAAAGATTAGGAAAGATTTAGTTTCCTAATACAATTAAGATTCCTTTGTAAGTCTTATGGACTCTCTATATAAAGAGATCCATAGTTTATGTGTGCACAAGTAAAGATGTAGACGTCTAGAGTATGTGGTTTAGCCTCAAGATCAAAGTGTCTTTGATCATGTTAGAGTTAGGTAACCATTTATATTGATCAAAGAGAATTGGGGCTTGTATGAATGTAAAACCTTGTGAAAATAACATTGTTCTTTTTTTAAATTCCACCTGCATATCAATACTTTGTTATTTTCAATCCTAGGAGCTTTAAAACGATTCTTAACAATTGGTATCAGAGCCTGGTGGCTCTTGATCTAGGATTCTACAAGGTTTTTTAGTCGGTAATGGAAGATATATTGGTTTTGATTTTCTATTTCTTGGTTTTAGATCGAATTGGTTTGTTTTACGCTAAGGTTTTTCCAGTAAACCCTAATTCGGGTTTCAAGCAGATGACACAAGGGTTACAAAAGGGTACTTGCAGATTGGTTTCGTGACAATACATGAGTTTGTTGTTCTTAACGATTTTACTTAACCACTAATTTCTAGGGTTTCTGTTTATCTCTTTTAAATTGTCTATTACACAATAAGGTTGATTAGGACGACACAAACTGAAGCAAACTAGGTTTCGTAACAACCTAATTCGAATAGGGTGTTTCGGTGGATAATCGTTAACACTACTCAGGTTACAAATCTTAGTTGTTTAACGGTATTGATAATTCTGATTCGATCCGTTTTTGGCTCATTAGAGAGTCTGGATGGGACGATCTGGATCTACACCCGTGTCATGGAAACTCAATGTCTCGCTGTATTTGTCATGGAAACTTAGCCACTCTTATTATGTCTAGATTTAACCCGTTAGGGTTTCGTCTACAGTCGCTGCTATGGGTATCTGTTCGTTTTCATTTAAACTTTTTCTACTTAGTGTTTCATGGTTTATTACTTGCAAGGTTGCTGGTTTGGAAATACTTGTTTATACTGCCTAGGTATAGTTAGTACTGCCATGTATTCACATCAATTAGTGCTGTCTATGCTGCCAAAGAGAATAGTTGAACTTTTAATGTGCCTATGGAAGATAGTTTATGCTTGCATGTACATCTTAGTGCTGTATGTCATTAGAGTTAGTATGTTTAGAGTGTTATTGATGCTAGGGTTTACGGTTGTTAAGCACAAGGTTACGTTGAGGGTTTTGGCTTAAACTTTAAATGGAAAGACACATGATGAGATTTACTAGAAGCTTGCATCATAACAGGTTACTTGTCTAAGTTTTGGACAAGAAAGACACATGGTTTACAAGCTACGTGTTGATTTTGTTTTGACGGTTATTTTACTCAGAAGGTCGACACAAGGTTTGCTTAAGGATTTTATGTTTACTGTTGTGAAACCTTTGGAAGTGTGTTCAAGATTAACAGGTTCGAATCTCAAAAGAAACAAATTTGGTGAGTTTCTGATCGTTCTCGGACATGTATAAAAAAGGTAAAATTGTTAGTTTTGTCAAATATTGGATAACACATAGTTTGTATCTCGGTTGGGTCAAAATATCTTTGATAAAGTAGAAAAGTCTATTTATTTTTAGGATTAATTGCTTGAATTGATTACGGAGACAATTGTTTATCACTTATTTGAAGTTGAAGTAGAATTTCACAAGTGCGTGTTCTTATCATATCTTAAAGTCGAGTTTGGTTGGATTATGACTTTGAAGATAACTTGTTCGTGCTTAAAATTGATGTTGACAAAGACTTGTCAAATCTTAGTAAGTGTGATCGCTAACCTTAGGTGGTGGTGCTCAATGCGACTCATATCTCTATCATTAAAGGAGTTACGTTGTAGTGCTTAGTGTCTCATTTAGATGAGGACTTTGTCAAGATATTGAGGTCTACTTATATATCATCAGTATGAGTTTGGAGTCACGTGGATTGTATAAGACATAAGACACAAGTTTGAGATATTCTACTTCAGCATCAAGTTTGTAATACTGAGTTTTCTTCATCAATAATCATTACATTGAGCCAATAAAATTATAGATTCAAAATATGGTTAACATATTGGTTTTAGGGGAACGCATTGATAAAGTTGTTTTATCCACTACATGCATCCTCTTGAGGGGTATGGTTTTGATTCTTACTACTGCTAAGTCATTATTACTACTGTTAGTTTAAGTTTCTACTACTTGAATTTATTTATCTTATTATGTGTCATGGAGGTAAATTTGAGAATTGGAAAGATTTGGATTAGAAGTGTAGATATATGGTATGTTATAGTTGTAAAGATCAAAGTTGCATTGGTTCATAAGTCCCCTATGGTTGTAATGACAAAAATGGGAAGTTGTTCCAAAGAGGATATTATTTGCAAGACTTATTATGTGTGGTGGCATGGCATGGAAAGATGTTGAAGATTCATTGTGTTTTGAAGGAAGTGTTCAACAAGGTTTAAGGAAATTCTCAAGTTAAAGGGAAGTTTGTTTTATTCATGGAAGATCAGATTGAAGCTGATAGAATGCTGAAGATTAAGTTATCTTGGAATCATCTTAGGATATCAGTTAGTTTGTTTTGTCATCATCAAATAGGGAAAGATTGTTGGGAATTATTGATTTGGTGATACAAAAGAACTTGCTTAAAAGAATAAAGAATGAAACAAAAGGATCAAAGTCGACAATATGGATTTCTTTTAAAAGATGGGGATGCTAAATAGTTTTTGCTATAAAATAATGATCAAAGATTAGGAAAGATGTAGTTTCTAATACAATTAAGTATTTCCTTTGTAAGTCTCGTATGGACTTCTCTATATAAAGAGATCCTAGACATGTTTATGTGTGACAAGTTAAAGATTATAGACGTCTAGGGATGTGGTTTTGCCTCTAAGGATCAAAGTGTCTTGATCATGTTACAGGGTTAGGTAACCATTCTATATTGATCAAATAGAATTGGGGCTTGTATGAATGTAAAACCTTGTGAAAATAGCATTGTTCTTTATTTAAATTCCACTGCGTATCAATACTTAGTTATTTTTCGATCCTAGTAAGCTTTAAAATGATTCTTAACAATGAAGTGGTATCAGAGCTTGTTACTTTGAGAAACTTTGCTAAGAAGACATGGATCAAGACTCTTAGTAATATGTTGGGCTGCATCTAAATAGTGATATGCTCAAACTAGGTGTAGGTATGATCTTAGGAGGATGAGGATGGAACAGTGTAATCAGATGGTTCATTATTTCTCTGTGGGAACAAAGTCATAGAGAATGGTAATGTGTACCTCGCAATAACAAAACTCTGTTGTGAAGGTGTTATATACTATCATTGCTCCATGCAACTGTTGAAGAAAAGCACATAAGGAGGTTAGAGTTTGAGGCAAGAAGCACTTAACTGATTGGGCCATCCGTAATGAATTTAATTGAATTTTATCTCCATCAATGATGCCAAGTTTATTGTTGCATGACGTTGAGAAGAGGTTTGGAGGGAATGCTGCTACTTAAAAGACTCAGAGGAATCTTTCTATAAGAGTAATATGAATATTTTTACATGCATGTAGCTCAGAGGTGTTAGATCAAACCTTTTGATTGGCTTTAATAAGCTTATGTAGCGCCTTGTTAGGGATTCATGTTGAATAGTATTTTTACAAGACGAGGTGAATTCAGTAAGTTCCTTAAGGAAAGTCTGTCACATGGATATTAGGAACACACTATCCATTATATGGGAGGAAACTAGCCTGGATATGTCTACATTAAGCTGGGATGATCTTTGAAACAACCTTGAAGCTCTATGAACCAAAGGTCAAAGGGACATCAAGCTCAACGCACAAACACACAAAACTAGGCCTTTGTGTCCCTCAAACAGCATTCCAGCTGTTACCAAATGGAGAGTTAATACTGCTCATGGGGGTCTACTCAACTGCTAGCACTCAAGCTTACTATTGTCTTATCTCAAATACATTTTGACAACCTTGAGTATTGCTGTCATTGTGCGTTTCTGTTCAAGTACCTCAAACAGTCCATAATTGATATATGTAGGCTTGAAACAATCTTCTATACTGATGTTTTAGAAGGAGAATATAGATTTAAGGTGGCAGGGATGGCTATCTTACATTGAGGGCATTGTGGAGATTCGCGAAGAACACTGGAAGGAACTTTTCTTGTGAATGGTACTGTGACCAGTGGGTTGATAAGTCCAATAGGATAAGAGGTGTAATAACCTTGACACAAAGAGGACACTTGCAAGGGAGTGATATGGCTCCAAGGAACAAGAAAATGAATAATGGGGAGAACACACGAGAGTTATTGTAGTGGAGACAACTACTTCCAATGCTTTGATCTCATGTGATGGTCTTGGTAATTATGATTGGAGTGATCAAGCAGAAGAAGGTCCAACTAACTTTGTACTTATGACTTACTCTTCTACAAGTTCTAACTCTAAGGTATCTACTGATTCAAACTGTTCATCATCTTGTTTGGAAAATGTTAAAATACTTAAAGAACAAAATGAACAACTGTTAAAAGATTTAAGGACATCTAGATAAAACCTATTACTTATAAAAAACAGTTTAGAGTTGTAGTAGCAAGACTTCTAGTTATACGAAAAATAAAGCTGTTTATGAGGAAGATATCAAGGTCTTAAAACGTGAGATTCGTTTAAGAGAAGTAGCCATTACAGAGCTTAGGAGGAAGTTAGAACTGGCTCAAAAACAAAAAGATGAAATTCAGCTAACAGTAGAAAATTTTGAGAATTCATCTAAAATCTTAAGCAAACTACTAGATTGTTAGATAGTTGATAAGTGCAAAACAGGTTTAGGGTATAATGATGTTCCACCTCGATATACAGGAACCTTTATGCCTCTAAAACCTGATTTGTCATTCTCTGGTCTAGAAGAGTTTGTAAATGAGCCTATAGTTAGTGAGCCTACAGTTAAGAAGCCTGTAGTTGAGACTAGTGTAGCTAAGGCTAGTGAAGCAAAGCCTAAAGTAGTTAGGAAGAATAATGGTGCTTCAATTATTGAGGATTAGGTGTATAATAGTGAGGAAGAAGATGTGCCTCAGGCTAAGATTGAAAAGAAAAAAGTTAAGTCTAGTTTTGCTAAAATAGAGTTTGTTAAATCTAAAGAGCAAGTAAAATCTCCTAGGAAAACTGTTAATCATAGAGAGAGATAGATAGAGAGATAGTTAAAACATTCATTCGCTAGAGGTAATCAAGAGAAACTGGAATTATATGTTGTCTCAGAGCTAGGATGTAATTGTGCAGTTTATTTAATCAAAGCTTGTTATGTGTGTGGAAGTTTTGATCAGACCTGCTGTATGTTTATGATAAACTCATTCAGGAGACGTTTGTAATAATAAGATGGTAAAACCAGTGTGGAACTATACCTAAAGGGTGAATCACCAAAATTTTCCTAGAATGACTCTGTTAGAACTTAACAAAATGATAGTTCTTTGGGTCGTTTATTAGCGTAAGGGTTTTAGACCTCATCTAGGATTCTTGATTACAAAAGACAATATCATGCCGCGGGATTAAGAACAAATCAAAGTTTTCATATACAGGTTTTGTCTTTAGTAACTCTCCAAAGCCCAATATTATTTGATCAGAATAATTATTCGGTTAAATCATGAACTGTAACAGGATCAAGTACCTTAAACCCTCTGGAGGTTAATGCTCCATTATGTCGTTACATTCTCACACCTAGGAATACACCCACACACACTTTTAGGTAACTACTTTTGGATATCTCACGACTTGTTACTCCCTATATAATAAACCGGTATTCTTTATATAATTGAGATATTAGGTTGTTACAAGCATAAGTATTAGGAAACAACTAATCTTCCTAACTTTTATAAGAATCGTCTGAATCTTCATCATTGGAAGATTTGCCTCCCTGTCGTTTATGTCCTTCATCTTTCTTATGTTTTGTCTTATCAATCAAATATAATTCCCAACAATCATCACCCTGTTGATATGACTAAAACCATAAATAAGAACGAGCTGCTTCCCCTGTAAGCTAATACTTATGAAAGGAATAGACACTATTACACCAAGGAATCTTCAAGTTGCAAATCCAACTTTTGAACGCCTTGTTCCCCTTTTTGTCATAATCAAATAAGGACTAAAGTATGCAACTTTTGATTTCAAAAACTACCAAAACCACTATCACACTTTCGAATCCGGCCTAGTCGAATAACTCAAATTTACCCTCCATGACGCGCCTTAAGATATATGAACTTGAGCAGTAGATACTAAACTAGCAGTACTAATAATGCTCTTATCAGTAGTATATAACCTTCACCTCATGTGGTGCGTGTATAAATGGTGTTAATTATTTTAACATAAGTTCCCCTAAAATCAATGTTGTTAACATTTCTTAAAATCTTCAATGCTGTAGGCTCTATTGTAATGATCACTAATAAATGAAAACTAAGCTATTACCAATTTGATTTTGAAGTAGAACAACCTAAACTTGGATCAGTTATATCTTTGATAATATCACAATCTCTCTCTTGTTCCTCTCCTCGCTCCCGTTGGTGTTGTTGAGAGAGATTGGGTAGTTCAAAAGATATATAAGATCACAATGTTTAGGTTGTTTACTTCAGCATCATATTGGTAATGCTTAGTTTCGCTCTTTATTAGTGATCATTCACATAGGCCTACAGTATTGAAGATTAAGAAATGGTTAACAACATTGATTTTAGGGAAGCTTATTGTTAAAATGTTTAACCATTTACATCCACCACATGAGGTGAAGGTTTTTACTACTATAAGTCATTATTACTACTGCTAGTTTAAGTTTCTACTGCTCAAGTTCATTTATCTTAAGGCGCGTCATGGAGGGTAATTTGAGTTTTCGAAGGCTGGTATTATGATGTGTGATTGGGGTTTTGTGGTTTTGAAATCAAGTTGATTAACTTGTCCTTATTTGATTATGACAAAAGGGGAAGAAGGCGTTACAAAGTTGATTTGCAACTTGTAGATCCTTGGTGGTATAATTCTATTCTTTCATATGTATTAGCTTCAGGGGAAGAAGCTCGTTCTTATTTTGGTTTTGTCATTATCAACTAGGGGAAGATTGTTGGGAATTATATTGAGTTGTAGACAAAAACATAGAAAGATTGAAGATAAAAGACAAGGGAGGAATTCTTCACAAATGATGGAAGATTACAGAAGTTTATTATAAAATTTAGGAAGATTTAGTTGTTTCCTAATACTTATCCTTTATATAACCTAATATATCTATTATATAAAGAGATACAGGTTATTAGGATTAGATGTACAAGTTGTGAGTTCCATAGTATACCTAAATGTGTGTGTGTATATTCTTGGCGTAAGAATGTAGATGCCATATGTAGTGTTTAGCCTCAAGGTCAAGGTAACTTGATCCTGTTACATTTCATTGATGTAACCGTATTATTCTGATCAAATAATATTGGGGCTTGGAGTGTTAATAAAGAAAAATCTTGTTATGATAACTTTGATTTGTTCTTATTCCGCTGTATGTTATTGTCTTTGTTATCATGATCCTAGATGAGGTCTAAACAACCTCGAGCTATAAACGATCCAAGAACTATCACGTGTTTTAGTTCTAACAGAGTCATTCTAGGAAAATTTTAGTGATTCACCCTTTAAGTATAGTTCCACACTGGTTTTACCATCTTTTTATTATTAAACTGTCTCTAATGTTTATCATAATCATACTGCAGGTGATCAAAACTTCCACACATATAACAAGCTTTGTTAATTATCTTAAAATTACTTCCTAGTCTCTGAGACATCATATTATTCCAGTTTCTTTGATTGCCTCTAGGAGTATGAATGTTTTGCCTATTTTGATTAACATGATTAACAGTTTTCCTAGGAGATTTTACTTGCTCTTTAGATTTAACAAACTCTATTTTAGCAAAACTAGATTAACTACTTTTCTTTTCAATTTAGCCTGAGGACATCTTCTTCACTCACTATTAGACACCCAGTCCTCAATAATTGGTGCCCCATTAGTTCTTACTTAACGTACTTAGGCTTTTAATTCATAGCCTTAGCGCTACACTAGTCTCAACTAAGGCTTAATTAACTGTAAGGCTCACTAAATATAGGCTCATTTACAAACTCTTCTAGACCAGAGAATGACAAGTAATAGGTTTTAGAGGACATAAAAGTTCCTGTATATGGGAGTGGAATCAGCATTTTTCCCTAAACTTGTTTGCACTTATCAATATCCTGGACAATCTAGTAGTTTGCTTAAGGTTTTTAGATGATTTCTCAAAATTTTTACCGTGAACTGAATGTTATCTTTTTGTTTTTGTGCGTCCCAACTTCCTCCTAAGCTCTGTAATGGCTACTTTCTCCTTAAATGAATCTTACGTTTTTTGTTTCAAAGCCTTGATATCTTCTTCATAAACAGACTTATTTTTCTTATAAACTAGAAGTCTTGCTTCTACGACTCTAAACCTGTTTTATAAGTAATAGCATTTATCTTAGATGTCCTTAAATCTTTTAACAGTTGTTCATTTTGTTCTTTAAGTATTTTAACATTTTCCAAACAAGATGATGAACAGTTTGAATCAGTAGATACCTTAGAGTTAGAACTTGTAGAAGAGTAAGTCATAAGTACAAGTTAGTTGGCCTTCTTTCTGCTTGATCATCCCAATTCATGATTTACAAGACCCATCATGAGATCAAAGCATTGAAGTAGTTGTCTCACTAGCATACTTTCTTGTGTTTCGTCTATTTCCGATTTTCTTGGTTCCTGTGGAGCATACACTCCCTCGGCTCGCTACTAGTGTCCTCGCTTTTGTGGACAGGTTAAACACTCTACCTTGGACTTATCAAACCCAATCGGTCTGCAGTACCCAAATTCACAGAAAAGTTTTCCTGTGTTCTTCAAGAATCTCCTTGCCCTCATTGTAAGCATAGCCATCTGCCACCTTAAATCTATTTCTTCTAAATCATCAGGATGAATTTGTTGCAAGCCCTCATTATCAAGTTAAGGCCGTGTGGTTGACTGAAAAGAAAGCACAGAGGACGATTACTCAGTTGTCAAATTGTTGTTGAGTTAACAATAGTAGCTTGAGTGCTAGCAGTTGTAGCACCATGAGCAGTATTAACTGCTCCATTGTACTGCTGGTGCTGTTTGAGGACACAAAGGCTATGTTTTGTGTGTTTGTGCTTGAGCTTGATGTCCCTTTGACCTCTGGTTCATAGATCTTCAGGTTGTTGTAAAGATCATCCAAGCTTAATGTATCTATCTCAGGCTTGTTCCTCCATATAATGGTATGTGTGATTTCTATTCTTGTACAGACTTCTAAGAACTTCTGATTACATCTTTTGTAATAAAACTTTCACATGAATCTCTAACTGACTGATAAGCTTTTAAAGCCTATCAAAGGTTTGATCTAACACCTCTGAGCTAGATGCAGTACAAATTCATATACCTTTAGCCGATTCTCTGGTCTTTTTAGTGCAGCATTCCCTCCAAACCATTCGGTCGAGACGTCATGCAACAAATACCTGTGTTCTCTTAGTCAGGATATCGCGCACGCCCTTGACCTAGAGATATTCAAATTATTTTGCATTCATAGAGATGATCTCGTTTATCCTACAACTCTAAGTTCCTCTTGAGCCTTTTTCATCAAACCGTTGCAGTAGCAATGAATCTTATTCACACATATTCAACAATTTTGTTTATGCCGTGTACAAATCCCAACATACTCACTCTATACGTGTATATAGAATATGTCACCCTGTGTGTATATACAGACCGCTCTCACGCATATCACGTCATCCCTCCTAAGATCACTCCTCACCTATGTTAGAGCATATGCACTTTTGCATGCGGAAGCATATATGTGATCTCTCGCTCGCTCACGAGTGTGGTGTGTGAATATATATAGAGAAGAGATATTATATAGTGTGTGTGTCCAAAGCTCTGATGAGAGCGCATTCATTGTTAAGTGTGAGATTTAGCTCTGCGGCTTTTGTTAGTTAGGCTGGTCATTGTAGATGGGATGTCAAGAAGATTATAGTGAAGTCCACTGTATTGATACGCAGTGGAATTTAAGAATAAAAACAATGTTATTATTCCTAAAGGTTTTACATTCATAAAGCCCCAATTATGAATTGATGTGCTCTCACACTCTCTCTCTCCGCTCTCGCGCGGCCTCTACTAGACCTGTGCATGATCAGAAGGTGTTTTTTGACTCTTGAGGGCGCTTAAAACACAGTAACGTCTAGACGTCTATAGGCGGCACAACATGTTATGAACCTATGTCGTTGAGGTGAGATCTTCTTTCGTAGAGTGATGAGAGAGTCCATAAAGACTTACAAAGAATCTTCATTGTATTAGGGCAACTAAATCTTTCTCCATTGTGTATAACATAATCATTATGTGAGTGTGTGTGTATTTGAATCCTCCATCTTTACGCTCGCTATTCCAATATTGGTCACGGACTTGTGTGTGTGTGTGTGTGTGTGTGTTTCATTCTAGAGAGATAGAGATTTTTGCGTTGTGTTTCTCTACTCACCACACTAATCACTCTCTAATTCCCACACACATCTTTCCTCTATCTGCGCGATGGTGTGTCGCTCATACTCTCTAAACAAACTAATGATTCTAAGATGATCTTCATAGTAACTTGGAGAGAGATCTTCATCGACTCTCGGTTTATCTTCAAATCTGATCTTCCATGAATAAACAAACTTCCCCTTAACTTGAGAATTTTGGCGCCTCTCTAAACTTGTTGAGAGAGTGTGTGTGTTCAACCCACAATGAAGTCTGCTCATGAGACGATCTTGTTCCATGCCATGCCACGGCCTGCGGCATAATGACGCTACTCGTTGAAGAATACTATATCTTTGTAACATCTTTCCCATTTTTGTTCATTCTTCCCATAGAGAGTGAGATACAGAGAGAGATAGAAATATGCAACTTTTTGTGTGTGTCTCTCGCGCTCCTAAGGAAACCATATATTTGGACGTGTGTGTGTGTATCCAATGAGAGAGATATATAGAGAGATAGATATATCCCCCTCCCTTCCTCCACTCCTGGAAGGCTAGCATATTAGAGTAGAGATAAAAAATTTGCGACTGGAGCTACAGTTTGTGTATTGGTGGGTTTGGGCAACTTAGAACTAATTGCTCGAGTGAGTAATAATGACTTGCCTGCGTCGCGTCTCGCTAATCAAAACCTTCCCTCTAGTAGGTGAGTAGGATGGTTAAACACTTTATTGGGTATTGCTTCCCCTACAAACCAATATTTATAACCATCTCTTAGCTACGTCTCTAATTTTATGCCGCACTCTGCTCTCTCTCGTTGTGTGTGTGTATGATAGAGATCGTGTGTGTGTGTCAGTATTACTAAACTTGATGATAGAGAGATAGAGAGTGAGATTATCTCAGACTGTTATGTCTTAGTTTCTTATTATAATGTACGTTGACTCGCTCATGTGCTCTTCTTTAGAGAAGCTAGAAATCTGTGGAGGAGGGTACGCTTGACAAAAAGTCTCATCTAAAATGAGAGCAGTTTTACTAAGCAATACAACGTAAACCTCCTTGTGGTTTGGTGAGATAATTGGTTGGTAGTTGTAGTATAGTGTTGTGTCGCATTGAGCCCATATGTGTGTGTGTGTGTGTGTGTCAGACGATGAATGAAGAGAGAGATCAACGCGCACGCGCGCGCGCATACTAGGCAATTCGCTGTTTGTGAAGCACGAACAAGTTATCTATTCAAAGTCATAATGCCGCTGTTGAACCGCGCAATACTCGACTTGAAGATAGTTGGATAAGAACATGCACTTGTGCGGAGGATTTGTGTGTTCAACTTCAAATAAGTGTGTGTGTGTGTGTGTGTGTGTGTCGTAAGTGTGAGTAGTAGAGTATATGAGGTATGAGAATAACTAGACTTTCTTGCTGAGTGATCGGCTTTTTGTATCCACCCGAGATCCAAACTATGTGGTATCCAAGAGTGTATTTGACAAAAAACGAACGATTTTACTGCGTTTTTCATAGACTGGTGCTTAGATAAATGATTCAGGTACTCACCAAATTTATTCTTTTGAGATTCGAATGTGTGTTGCGCTCATCTTGAACACACTTCCCAATGTGTGGGTCACATCTCTCTCGCACGTTCTCACCATGTGAAATTATCCTTAGTGTTGGCTCTTGGTGAGTAAACAACCGTCAAAACAATATATCAACCACGGGTGAGCTTGTTGAAACCATGTGTCTTCCGGTCCATAACTTTAGACAAGTATACCTGTAGTGATGCAGCTTTAGATAAATTCTCGTGGCTTGTGTCATTCCATTTGAAGTTTAAGCTAAAACCCTCAATATAACCTTGTGCTTAACAACCGTAAACCCTAGCAGCAGAAACACGTCTAACAGTACTAACTTCTAATGACAGCAGCACTAACATGTAACGAGCAACATTAACTATCTTCCTTGGCAGCATTAACAGTTTCAACTGTTCTCTTTGGCAGCATTGACAGCACTGATTATGAATACTTAGTAGTACTAACGTATTCCTTGGCAGCATAAACAAGTATTCAAACCAGCAACTTGCAAATAATAACCATGAAACCCTAAAAGAAAAAGTTTAATGACAACGAACAAATACCCACAACAGCGAATGTAGACGAAACCCTAATAGGTTTAATCTAGATGTAATAGAGTGGTTGTGTTTCCATAACAAATACATCGACATGAGTTCCATGACTCAGTGTAGATCCAGTCATCCCATCCAGACTCTCTTGTGCCAAAAAGGATCGATTCAGAATTATCAATACAAGTTAAACAACTAGGATTTGTACCTGATTATGTGTAACGATTATCACCAAAAACCCTAGTCGAATTAGGGTTTTAAGAAACTCTAGTTGCTTTATTTATGTCGTCCCAATCACCTTTTGTGTTATAGCATGTAAAAGAGATATACGAAACCCTAAAATTAGGGTTTAGTAATATCGTTAAGAACAACAAATTCATGTTGTCACGAACCAATCAGCAAGAACCCTTTAATAACCCTTGTGTCTTCTGCTTGACCAAATTAGGGTTTATTAAAAACCCTAGTTTTACCAAATTCAATCTAAAATCAAGAATAGAAACTCGAACCATTTATCTTCATTAGGTTGACTAAAAAACCTTGTAGAATCCTAGATCCAAAGCCACCAGGCTCTGATACCAATTGTTAAGAATCATTTTAAAGCTCATAGGATTGAAAATAACTAAGTATTGATATGCAGTGGAATTTAAATAAAGAACAATGTTATTTTCACAAGGTTTTACATTCATACAAGCCCCAATTCTATTTGATCAATATAGAATGATTACCTAACTATAACAGGGTTAAAGATACTTTGACCTTGAGGCTAAACCACATACTCTAGACGTCTACATCTTTTCTTATGCACACATTATTATGTATATGGATCTCTTTATAACAGAGAGTCAATAAGGACTTACAAAGGAATCTTTAATTGTATTAGGGAATAACTTAAATCTTTTCCCTATCTTTGATTACTTATCTGTTATGCAAATTTTTAGAATTCCTCCACTTTTGTAGATGCCATCTTGTTTTTTTTTTTGTCGACTTTGATCCTTTTGTTTCATTCTTTATTCTTTTAAGCAAGTTCTTTTGTATCATTAAATCAATAATTCCCAACATAAGGCTAACAATATCTCCTAATGTTGAGGTCTTCTTTGATCTCCCCAATGTTGATGTTCTTGATGGAGGTTTGGTATATGCTTAAATACACATACCTTTTACCTAAATAAACGAGCTAAAAAGACCAATAATAACCAATAAATACAGAAAAATGCATTGTATTCGTTTGTATTGTGAATTGTGTCTTCAGGGTAACGGTTTATTGCACAAAAGGACAAAAATAAAGCAAAACGGACAAAGCCAGGCACGGGAATGGAAAGAGTACAAGAAATCGAAGCCGAAGGCAAATTTATCTCAAATCCAATCCCATTAAACCTTTAACCTAAAAAAAACCCCAAAAACAATTGCACCGTTAATCCCTGAATACTTACACCGTTAGTCCAAAACAATTACACCTTAAGTCCTTAATTTAACCCCGTTAACTCTTTTTCTTAATAAACCCTCCGGGATAACCATAAACCATTTACCCTGGCCCAACACCATTTCATTAAGCCCAAGTCAAAAGTGTAAAAGAAGGGTCAACACCCAAAATCACAATTATTGTCATGTTCCCCCTACCTTTCCCTTTCTTTTTCACAATTCATACACAGGGTAAAAAATCAACCAAGTATACGTTCTCCCAACTCTTCTAGAAGCTCATGACGCATGCCATGACGTTTTGGCATGCCAGGTTGGCAATCCCAATGCCAATCATTGGCCAATGATGTGTGGCACATGATCCAAGGGCTCCCAATGATTGCGTGAAGAATAATCATGATTGGATGGATGAGATTGAAGAGAGAGGAGCGTCTTAGGGTTCTGGATCCTTCCTCTGAGCACTATAAAAGGAGAGCTCCTCACACACACAAGGGCGTCTAGTTTTTTTTAGCTTATTTTAGTTTTCAGCAGCTTATTGTAATTTTTAGTTTATTTGTCAATCATTTGTATCAAAAAGCTTTGTAACCTCGTTTCTTATTAATAAAAGTTAAGTTTTAAAGTTCTAATTCTGTTTTCACCTTAATTCAGTATGGTTTAATATGAGTTTAGAAATCACATACTAAGCTTTAATAAGCTCTTTTAACTTCATAAGCTAGCTATAACTCAGTTAAGCCCTTAAAGCTTAACTAAGTTTGCATTTTACCTTATTCCACCCCCTAAAGTACCTCAGCTTATAATGTGGATGATAAGCCAGTTTGGGAAGGGCTTATAGACCTCACTAGCTTGTGCAAACAAGCTAGAGATTGTTGATAAGCTCTATTAAGCCATTCAGATCCCTGTTTTGAGCTTGGGATCAAGGTATAATCTCTAATTTACTTTTTAGCTTATTAAAACTATTGCTTATGTTCTACATAAACCTGCTTTAATCGTGCTTATTATTACTTATTGTGTTTCATAATTGCTTGTTGGTTATAATTTTTAGCTTAAATATCTCTTGTTTAAGTTTTCTTACCAATATGCCTATTCTAGCTTTAAAACTACTTATTGTTCTAGCTTATTAATAAGTGCTTAATTATGTTTGAAAATTGCTTAAAAATTCCTAATAAGCTTGGATCTTAATATGTTTTAGCTTTACATAGCTTATATCAATCTGCCTTAAGCTTATTATGGATTTTAAGCTTTTTAAGGGGTGTTTAGCACAAACAGTATTAACATAAGTTAATACTGCTTGAGTGTCTTTTACCTTTTAAGACAATTTGATAGGCCTTAATCAAGTTTATATGTTAGCTTATACAAGTTTTTAAAGTCTAAAACTAAGTATTAAGGTTTGGTCTAAAATCTCTTTGAATATATGGTATATTACTTTAATAATCAGCTTATTTGATTTTTAGATTAAGTACTATTTAGTGTGTTTTCATACTTGTTTTAGGTCCTTATATGCAGTTTAACGAGTTAAATATAAGTTTGAATTGCCTTTGAATTTTTAGTCCATAATTGTCACTCCTCTAAGTTTATTTTAAAGTTAGAGTCCAATTGTCATCAGCACAATTTTGGTTAGAGTTTAGAATTTAGGTTCTGAAAATTCAAGCATAAGCTCATTAAATAGCATACTTAATCTGTTCTAGCTTATTTTTACATTTAGTAATCATTTACTAGCTTATTTTAGGTTTGCAAGTTAGTCATTTTGCCTTTTAGAAAAACTAAGAAAAAAATCCAAAAATATAGACTTGGCTTAAGCCTCCTAGTTTGCCTGCTTTTTCCAGCTTATTTAGTTTCTCTATTAGCTTATTTCTTGTTGTGTAGTGAAGATTAGTTATAGTGGTTAATCTGTTTTTGATCATCTCTCGTTTCCAAGTGCTTATTTGATCTGAATTTGAGCTTAAAAATGCTTAGTAGTCATTCCAAACTGCCAGTTTAAGTCATAATCTAGTTAAGATCATATAAGCTTTTCAGCTCATTTAGTTGGCTAAATCTTTGTCAAATTTGCTTATTAGGTTTAAGTAGTCAAAGTTTTCCAGCTTATTAGTTTCTTTTTAGCTTAATTAGTCTTAAAATTCCAACACAGTTTACCATTTAGTTATTTAGCTTAAGTTTAGCATTCTATCATCTTATTAGAGCTTATTTATGTGCTTATTTGTGTTTTTATAAAAAGTGCTTTCATTAAAAGTTGTTTTTAAGCTTATTGAAAGATTTTGCAAAAAGAAATTTCAAAAAATAAAAATATATAAGGGTATAGGGAAGCCAAGGGTGAGCAAGACTCGAACCCCTAACCTAAACCTTAACCCTTATACATTTTTAACGTACACCCCACAACCAACTGTGCCCTTCGGCCTTTTCTGTTAGACCCTTGGGCCAGTTTTCTTTTATAATCGTTTTCCTAGCTTTGCTTTTCTAGCTTATATGATTTTTCTGGGGTTATTTATAAGCCCTATTTTAGCAGTTTATTTTTCCTGCATTAGTAGTAGTATTAAGCACTTTTAGAAATTTTTTGAATTTTTTTATAAAATAGTTTAGTATTTTTAATTAATTTTCTAGATTAAAATAGTTTTTAATTCATAATAAATAAAATAAAAGTAAAAAAAATATAATTCTTTTTTCTAAAATTATTTTTAGTCATTTAGGATTTATAAAAAATAAAAAAACATTTTTAGGGTTAATTTTTGATAATTTAGATTTTAAGTTGCGTTTTTTAGAATCTCGTTAGCGTTTTTAGCCCATATCTTTAATTGCCTTTATTGTTTGCTTGATTTTACATGTTTATGCATTATAATTGTTAGAAATAGGAAACCAAATCAAAATCTTAAAATATTCATCAGGCGTATCACAAAATTCAACTCGATTTTCAATTGCACCTGCGCGGATACGACCCTTGGAAGGTTTTGAAATTTTTAACTTTGGTGAAAAGATTTCTTATAAAACCTTTTGGAATACTTAATTACTGTTTATTTTATTTGACTATCTTTTACTTATTTTACGTATACGTTTTTGGTTGTAAATCAATTTTTGGCGCCGCTGCAGGGGAGGGGTGTTCAATTTTCTTGTTAACATTTGAAGTTTAGATTGTGGAAGACCCTTCCTCGTGTAGTGATGTTTTTCATTTGTGTATTATTTTCTTTTTATTATAAAAACCATAGATTACAATAAAATATTTTTTTGTTCTCAATTTGTTTAATCAAAAATATCCAAAAAAGCAATAACTAACAAAATCAGATCGTTTGTGTTCACTTGTGTGAATTCGGCTCACCTTTAGATTACAAACTTTATGAGAGGTATAAGGAGGGTTGATCCTATGATTTTCGACCCGAAAGGAGATGGTTTTAAATCGCTGTCGCGTTACCCAGCTTCCTCCGTTCCTTGTGCGTTTTCTAAATGAGCTACTCCTTTCACTTGTTCGCTTATCGGTTACAATTATATTTTTCTTTTTATTTTTTTCTTTAGTGTAATGCAATACTCGCCTCTTCTTCAAAAATTCGTTGGTGAACTTCTATAATTCCTTACTTCTCGATTTTTATTTTAAACCATAAAAAATACAAAAATATTTATTTCTTAAATTTTTTTTATTCAAAAATATACAAAAAAATCAAATAACCAACAAAATCAACCGTTGTGTCACTTGTGAATTTGGCTCACCTTTAGATTACAAACTTTAAGAGAGGTTTAAGGATGGTTGATCCTACGAACTTCGACCCGAAAGGAGAAGGTTTTTTAAACGCTTTGCGCTTACCCGCTCCTTCGCTTCTTTGTGCGTTTTCTAAAGAGCTACCTTACACTTGTTCGATTATCGGTTATAAAAATATTTTTCTATTTATTTTTTTATTTTTAGTGTATCAAACTCGCTCTTTCTTCGAAATTCGTGTGGTGGCAACCTTCTACAAATTCCTACTTCTCGAATCCAAAAGCGTGTAACATAGATGTTTAAAACAATGAGTCGAACCTTTTGCTATTGAAAGAGATCCGTGTTTACGATGGTCGATCAACATACTTATGGCGAATTACTTTCGTGCACCACCGAGGGTTATGCGGAGGCAATCGTAGTACCACTGATTCCGGCTGAGCATTTCGAGCTCAAGCATAGTCTAATCTTCGTGTAACTTAAAACAATTCTGGTGGTTTTGAAAAAGAAGATCGCCATGCTTATATTCGATATTTTTAAGAAGATTACTTCTACGTTGAAGTACAAAAGATGTGCCCGATCATCGATTAATGCTTATGCCTTTTTCATTTTCTATTCGATGGTCTAGCCCGATATTTGTGGATCGACAAAGAACCTTCTCGTTCTATTCTATTGGGACGGATCTTGCGTCCAATGTATTAACATTTTTCCTCCCTCAAAAACAACAAATCTACGGAATGAAATTTCAATTTTTCATCAAAAGTTTGAAGAAACGTTTCGTAAGGCATGGGACCGTTTCAAGGTTCTCCTTCGAGCATGCCCACATCACGGGTTACCGAAGTGATTGCTCAATTGTTACTCTACAACGGGTTTAAACTAAACCGATCAAGATTCTTTGGACTCTGCGCGGTGGCATGCTTTTTGGAAAGAAAATGCCTCGAGATGCTTTTGAAAATATCGAAGAACAAATCAACAAGTTCATAATTCATAAGAATATAAACCATTGTTTCTCAAGCTAAAGCAAGTGAATTTAACTCTTCAGAGATGGCCAAACTTACGTTGCAGTAAACTCACAAACAAATCTAGTGTTGTGGACTAGTGGCCATGGACCGCTATGATATGATATACACTTAAGAACCACCGCGCCAGCTTTGTAAAAGCTGTTGAGGTATCTTGTGTTACTTTGTGGCGGTGTTATTCTTACGACGATGTCCTGACACCGATGGCAACACTTTTTTGGGCTATAAGAAAGACTATTTCAAGGATATGTTTCAGCAGCCGCAGTAAACTACAATCAGGGAAATACCGGTTATCGTCCTCAGAGTGTAGCTAACCAAATTCGACCACCGGGTTTTGCTCAACCGAATGTGCAAAATAATCAAAACCGGTTTAATCAAAATCAAAATCAAGGGATTAATCAAAATCAAGGATTTAATCGGAAAGTATTTATAATAAGAAACCAAAATTATCAAGCTCCCGATTATTCAACCGCAAGTTCGACAACTAGGTGATTTCTCAGCCTACATGAAGGCAAATGATGCCATAATGAAAAACATGCAAACCCAAATGACCTCGTTGACAAATTCGAACA
This sequence comes from Tanacetum coccineum, assembly GCA_026074375.1. Taxonomy (NCBI): domain Eukaryota; kingdom Viridiplantae; phylum Streptophyta; class Magnoliopsida; order Asterales; family Asteraceae; genus Tanacetum; species Tanacetum coccineum. The sequence goes on along the minus strand of BQNB010004928.1, from coordinate 30,210 downwards.
TTGAGCTTAAGAACATGTTTGGTCAATTCATGAAAATGAATACCGCTTCTACTTCGGGTTCAGGATCACTTCCTAGCAACACCGTTGCTAACCCGAGAAGTGACTTGAAAGCAATCACCACCCGAAGTGGTGTTTCTTATGATGGACCTCCTATTCCTCCACCTTTTTCTTCTCTCCCTAAGGTGGTGGAACGGGAACCCGAGGTGACAAAGGATACGGTGCAACCGAGTACCGAACACATCCAACCTCCGGTAGTCCAAACTCGTGTTCAAATTGATGAGCCCGTTGTTGCTCCTAAGCCTAAACCGACTATACCTTATCCTTCACGAGCCAACAAACAAAAGCTTCGTGAAAAAGATGATAACCTTGCTTCAAAATTTGTTGAAATTTTTAGGGAATTACATTTCGAGCTCAGTTTCGCGGATGCTCTTTTACATATGCCAAAATTTGCTTCAATGTTTAAAAGTCTCCTTAATAACAAAGAAAAATTGTTTGAATTAGCTAAAACGCCGATGAATGAGAATTGTTCAGCGGTTATCCTAACAAGTTGCCCAAAAAACATGGAGACCTCGGCAAATTTCTCATTCCATGTGATTTTTCGGCGTTAGTTGATTGCTTAGCCTTGGCAGATCTTGGTGCAAGCATCAACTTGATGCCTCTTTCCATATGGAAAAATATATCACTCCCCGAACTTACTCCTACACAAATGATTCTCGAGCTTGCGGACCGATCCACGACTCGGCCGGCAGGAATTGCCGAAGATATCTTTGTTAAATTAGGAAAGTTCCATTTTCCGGCCGACTTCGTAGTTGTTGATTATATTGTCGATCCTCGGGTTCCCTTAATTCTCAGGAGACCCTTTTTGAGGACGGCACGTGCTTTGATTGATGTTTACGGTGAAGAATTAACCCTACGTGTTGATGATGAAGCGATAACCTTTAAAGTTAGACAAACGCGTGATACTCTACAAAATGTGAATCAGTTAATCGAATCACGATGTCACGACGTTTCATACGAGGAGTGATGCTCAACAAGTTCTCGGTTTTTTTGGTTATTTTCTAAGAGTGGCAATCCCACTCCGTCTTTAGATCCTATCCTTTCTATTTCTTTCCCCTCTCTCACTCTGTTTGAAGTAAGCGAATTTATTTTGGAAGAAATTGAAGCATGTCTTACAAATGATTCAATTCCACCGGGAATTGATGATGCCGAATTTGATCCGGAGGGAGATCTTCTTCTACTCGAGAAGTTATTAAATGATGATCCATCATCTCCTCTCCCTCCGAAGGAATTTCATTTTGAGGAACTTAAAACGATTAAATCTTCTATTGATGATCCTCCGGAGCTCGAGCTCAAAGAATTACCGTCTCATTTTGAATATGTGTTTTTAGAAGGAACCGATAAATTACCCGTCATAATTTCAAAAGAGTTCAAAGATGAAGAAAATACCGCCATTCTAAAAGTTCTTAAGTTACACAAACGGGCAATCGCATGGAAAATCTCTGACATTAAGGGTATCGACCTTAGTTTTTGTACTCATAAGATCTTAATGGAAGATGGTCTCAAACCGGCAGTTCAACATTCATAAGAAGGTAAATCCAAAAATACATTGTGGTTATTCAAAAAGGATGTTATCAAATTCCTTGTTGCCAGATTGATTTACCACCTATCTCGATCTGCCTGTAGTTTAGCCCTGCATTGTGTACCAAAGAAGGGCGTATGACCATAATTGAAAATGATAATAATGATACTCTCTCGATTAGTTATGGGTGATGAGGTATGCATTAACTACCTGAAGTTTAATGATGCCTACCGTAAAGCTTGTATTCTCGTTACCGTTTATGGAGCAAATGTTGTGAGACTCGCGGGGAAATGAATACTTATTGTTTTTTAGATGGTTTTTTGGGATATTTTCTAAATTACCTATTGACTCAAAAGACCTCAAGATAAGACCCACCTTCACTTGCCCTTTGGGAAGTTTGCCTACCGTGTTGCCTTTTGGTTTATGTTTAATGCTTCGGGCTACGTTCTAAAGGTGCATGCTGGCCAATTTTCCACGATATGATCGAGGAAAATGGAGGTCTTTCATGGACGATTTCTCTCGGTCTTCGGAGGATATCTTTTTGTCATGCCTCCTCATTTAGACAAAATGCTAAACGGTGCGAAGACACCAATCTTGTTCTAAATTGGGAGAAATGCCATTTTATGGTAAAAGAAGGCATTGTTTTAGGACATAAAATTTCAAAGTCCGGGATTGAGGTCGACAAAGCTAAAGTTGATGTTATAGCTAAACTCCATCATCCGACTACCGTTAAAGTGTAGGTCGAAGTTTTTGTCAGTCAGGCTGTTCTATCGTTCTAATTTATCCAGGATTTTCTGAAATTGCCCGGCCGATACCAATTTCTTGAAAAAGAAACTCAGGTTGTTTTCGCAAAAGAAATGTATTGAGCATTTTATATAACTTAAAAAGAGTTAACGAGCACCGATTTTAGTTGCCCCCGATTGGGACCTACCATTTGAAATTATGTGTGACGCTAGTGATTACGCGGTAGGCGCAGTCATTGGGGCAACGAAGACAAACCATTTTCAGGCCTATATCACTATGCTAGGGAAGACCATGACGGATTGGCTTAAAGCACATTACACGACTACGGAAAAAGAATTATTAGCCGTGATGTATGCTTTCTAGAAATTCCGGCCTTACTTAGTCTTGTCTAAGACCATAGTGTATACGGACCACTCAGCTCTTAAGTATCTTCTCGCTAAGCAAGATGCTAAGCCGAGATTACTCTGGTAGATTCTCCTACTCCAAGAATTTGATGGTATAATTCGTGATAAAAAAAGAGTGGAGAATCTCGCGGCCGACCACTTATCAAGACTAGATAACCCCCATCATAAGTTATACTTAAGAAACGAATTTACAAGAAACATTTCCTCTCGAGACACTTGGGATGGTTACCTTTCGTGGTGATTCAAGTACCCCATGGTTTGCCGACATTTCAAATTACCATGCGGGGAATTTTATTGTTAAAGGGATGTCGTCCCAACAAAAGAAAAAATTCTTTAAGGATGTTAAGCATTATTTTTGGGATGACCCCTATTTGTTTAAGATTTGTGCAGATCAAATGATTAGGCAGTGTGTTTACGGCCAAGAAGCTGTTGATATCCTCACGGCTTGCCATAATGGACCCACCGGGGAACATCATGTGCCAATCTAAACCCAATTAAACCCCCCCACAACACGCTAAAAAGTCTTTGATGCCGGTTTTCTTTTGCTATCGATTTACCGAGTTGCCCATGACTTGTCACTCGGTGTGATGCTTGTCAACGTAAGAAAAATCGCGCAACGTGATGAAAGCTCAAAATGCAATTCAAGTTTGCGAGATCTTTGACTTATGGGGCATCGATTTCATGGGACCATTCCCGTCTTCACGATGGAACAAGTATATCCTTGTAGCCGTCGACTATTTGTCAAAATGGGTTGAAGCAAAAGCGCTCCCCACTAACGATGCCCGAGTTGTTGTTGTAAAAATTTAAAATCTCTTTTTGCCCAATTTGGAACTCCACGTGCTATAATCAGTGATCGCGGTACCTATTTTTATAATTATCAATTTGCTAAAGTTATGCTTTAATATGGAGTTACTCATCGTCTCTCTACCGCGTATCACCTACAAACAAGTGGGCAAGTGGAGGTTTCAAATCGTGGCTTGAAATGAATTTTAGAAAGGACCATAGGTGAAAACCGTGCTTCTTGGTCCGATAAGTTAGATGATGCATTATGGGCCTTCCGTACTGCTTTTAAAACACCCATCGGGTGTACTCCTTATAAGCTCATGTACGGAAAAGCTTGCCATCTTCCTATCTAGCTAGAGCACAAGGCCTATTAGGCCTTAAAACATTGTAATTTTGACCTTAAGACCGCGGGTGATCACCGGAAAGTTCAAATGAATGAATTAAACGAACTTCGTGATCTAGCCTACGAGAATTCTTTGATCTACAAAGAGAAGACGAAGAAGATTCATGACTCCAATGACCTATAAACCGCGTGTTTCAACGTTGGTGATCGGTTCTTCTCTTTAATTCTCGGTTAAAGATTTTCTCGAGAAAGCTAAAAACCCGTTGGACCAGGCCGTTCACCGTTGCTCAAGTTTTCTATTATGGCACCATTGAGTTATCTTCAACTAACGGGCCAAACTTCAAGGTGAACAGTCATAGACTTAAGCACTATTTTAGAGGGGTCATACCATCGATGGTTGTCCCGGATCTCCAAACTTTCCCCATGGACAAATAAATTCAGGGAGGAGTCAAGCTTAGAGGCTCATTAATAAACAAGCGCTCTGGGGGTGGCAAACCATGCTTATCCTTAGTAGTAGTATATTTATTAATAAGTGTGATGTGAGGAGGCTCGCCTCTTCCTTTCTTATGTTTCGTATTTTGTGGTTTATGTCCAGGATTTCCCCGGATTATGAAGACTCTTGTGCTCGTGGTTTTGTCCATCGTCCACTCGATCTTCAATCCTTCGCATGCTTATACGGGAATCTGATATCGAGATCTTATTGATTTAACGTTTATCTATTAAGCATACTTAATAAACGGCTTTAGATTTGCGTAGAAACCCCTTAATATTTTGATTATGCCTTGAAATTAGTATGTGGTGACAGTCTCAGATTGAGGACAATGTGTAGTTCTAGTATGGGGGGCATCTTTCGATTTGATCTTACTTGCATTTGCCTTGTCTTTGTGTAACCCCGTTTTTTCACCAAAAATAGCAAAAATATGCCAAAATTTAAAATTTTGCAAAAAGAGAATAAGTGTTTTGACACATAGTTTTTGTTATTTTTAGGAATAAATTTGACTTTGATTGAGCATGTTGCTCTCTAGCTTGCCCCTTACTTTATAAATTTATGTTTTGCTGTCTTTTATTCAGAAGCTTTAAAAGAGAATGCTCTAGCTAAAAGGGCAAGAGTTTGCATGTTCCATGATTGACTTTAATAAAATGCAAAGTTGTTTATTAGGACTAAGCATTCGTGGTTTCTTTTATTAAAGATTTTAATTTTGCGAAGAACAAGAAATGATAGAGTTTTATATAAGTTAAATGTTAAACATAGAGTAGTTGGATCTCTTTAAGGCTCATAGAGGTTGTGAATTGTGACTTTTTGCTCTAGTAGCTTAATAAACTTTATATAAAGTGATATAAATAAAGTTGCTTTGGTTTTTGCGATTCTTAGTTTAGATCCCTTCGTAGGGATTCCTTCTGGTGAAAGTAAGGTACACATCGAGGTTTTGTCAGTGTTGTAGGGAAATAGGCTATCGATTCCTGACGGCTCGCTACCGTTGTCTAGGTAGTTAAAAGACTACAGGACTTGAAATTTGGCTATAATAATAATAATGTTATGTAATAAACCAAAGCCGAAATAAGACCACTACCTCTTGCCGGCTCACAACCGATGTGGTAGTCGTTTAAAGGGTGGAGGTAATAATAATAAAAACTGTGGGCTGATAAAAGTTTACTGCCTCTTGCCAGCTCACAACCGATGCGGCAGTCTTCTAAATAAGGCACATGGTAATAATCCGAGACTAAAAAAAGTTTGTTGCAACTTGCCGGCTCACAACCGATGTTGCAGCCTTCAAAAAGGTCATGGATCACTGAGGTCGAAATAAGACTCCTGGACCATGGTCGGCTCGCATACCGATGTAGCAGTTGTTTTAAGGACCAAGGGTTAATAATGTTGCAATAATAATAATAATAAAGCCAAATTTCGACTTCGGGGTTATCTAAAAAGGATAACCCCTAAATCGTGCGAAATTAGAACCTTAATGTGGACCTTATTCTCACCATATCGTCTCTTTAGGAAAGGATTTTAAACTAATTGTGGTCTAAACCGGGTTTACTTTATGTGAAAAAGAATTTAATTTATTTGTCTCTAATAATAATAATAAAATTCTTAGAAGATTTAGGAAATAAGGGAGCAGAAAGTAGCTATGCATTCACAATTAGCATTTATGAGTAGTGTTAGCATCTTAACTTGTATTTAACAATGATTTCGTTTTTAAGCTTGGTTTGGGGCGGGTGAAAAATCAAGGACGATGAATTTATCCTTTTAGTGTTTCTTGTTCCGTGAAGTTATGATATGAATGAATGATAATAATAAATGCATAAAAATGGTAAAACGGGGGGCTTTTCATAACTAATGATTTCTTAATCCCCTTAGATGAACACTTAGCTACTTTTCAAGGTAATTAGTCTAAGGGGGTTGAAATTTTTGGTTTTCTAAGTGTGCTTATGTCATTGCGTGAGGACACGGCAATAGTTTAGTATGGTGGATTTTGGTATGTGCTTAATTACACATACCTTTTACCTAATAAAACGATCCTAAATAACATAAAATAGATGAAAAATACAGTGTATATGTGTGTTTTGGTTATTGTGCTTTGCAAGTAACGGATAAATCACAAATGGACAAAACCAAGCACGGGAATGGAAAGAGTGCTAGAAATCGAAGCCGAAGGCGTTTACAATGTTAATAGGCCAACCCGTACCCAGCTAACGATTGAATGAGACGCATATTTGCGTGACCTAATCTCCTATGCCACAACGTGGAGTTTTCATCAATCGTTGCTAGACAAATTTGGTCTTTAGGCTTATTTCCTAATTTCATCACATATAAGCCCTTCTTCCTAATACCTCTACCTATGACCTTACCATCTTTGGTGATTTCACTATCATGTTCAGAGAAAGTTACTCTACACTTATTATCACATATTTGTCTTACACTTAGCAAGTTGAATCTTAAGTTATCTACATGTTCTACATTATCTATTTTAAGAAAGTTATTCGAAATCGTACCTTTGCCAAGGATGTTACCGCGAAGATTGCTACTAAAAATAAAGTTACCTCCGTTGTTTGCCTTGTAGCTTGAGAAGAGCTTTCGGTTACCCGTCATGGGTTTAGAGCATCCACTATCCTTTATCTACTCATCGGGTTCCAAGTCGACTCTAAGACATATATATTTATATAAGACAATGACTCAAACATTTGGTCTCCAATATCTCATGGGTCCAAAGTTGTTAGTGCAAAACATCCCCGGCATTTGATGCAATTGGTTGGGATGTGGAAATGGAAGACATATTTCCCATGGCATGTAACTTTGACGTTGGAAGTTGTTCCAAGTTACAAGAAAGCCACGAGGTTGATTTTGTCGATCAACGTTCCTTTTTGGTTGCGTTGTCTTAGGACGAGGATAATTATTATTGACTCTTCTAGGTGGTGGAGTTTTTGATCTAAAATTAGGTTTTGAAAATCCAACTCTGGGTTTTGACAATGTCTTATAAAATTGTTTAACTTCATTATCACTAGCAACTAAAACTTTGACATTGTTTACTATTATGTGTTTTGGTTTAGGACCCAAAATAGATTTTTAAAAAGACGCACTTTTCTCAGATCCAGCCGTAGCTTCTAGCGGTCCCATAATTATTTTGGGGGCTGCCTGTATAATATGGGGGCCGCTCATATTTATGGGACCTCCATCAGAAGACACCTTTTTTTGAGCTTTCACAAATTTTATTTCTTTAGTTCCACTAGATGATGCTTCAAATGAACTAAACCCTAAACCCAGTTTTTCACCGGAGAGTTTTTGATTGCTTAACATTTCATTTTGACAATGTGTACTCTTTTTAAATTTATTTAATCTAATGGCTTCCTCTTTGAGTTTTTCATTCTCAATTTTAAGCATGTGACATTTTACACATTCAAGATCAATTTCCTTGTTTTTCTCGAGTGTAGACACTTTTTCTTTTTAGAGTACTAAGTTCCTTTTTCTAAAGTATTCTAGTGGCTTTTTATATTTTATTTTTAGTGATGTATACTTTAAACTCATTTTGCACAGTTTATCATATTCATTATATAAAATATATCATCTATTGATGAGTTTTCATCACTAAAGTAAGAGGATTCGGAACATACCTCACTTGATGGTTGAGCTACAAGACATGTTTCGTCTTTGACCTTCTCATTATCTTCTTCACCGCTATCACTCCAAGAACCTCCGACAAAAGCTCTTTGGTTCTTGTCTTTCGGTGGTTTTGGACATTCTTCAATAAGATGATTTGGATCGCCGCATCTAAAGCATTTTCTATCATTTTTACCGTTCTTGTCATCACGGCTTCTTTGGAACGTCTTTTTGTCGTTCCGAGGTTGTCTCATGAATCTAACTCTTCTCTTAAAGAACTTCTTGAAGTCTCTAACCGACATGGCGTATTCTTCATCTTCACTACCGGAAGTCGAACACTCCTCATCACTAGATTCTTTCTTAGCCTTTAAAGCAAAAGATTTTCTTTCTCCCTTATCTTTGACTGTTTTAGAATCTTTCTTGATGATCATCTCGTGAACTTTAAGATTCCCGATGAGTTCATCAAGTGACACTGATGTTAAGTCTTTCAACTCTTCAATCGCTGTAACATTTACTCTCCATTTAGGATGTAGATCCATAAGAAACTTCCTAACATAATTCTTGCTAAAATAACCTTCATCAAGAGCTTTTAGACTAGTAATGATAGTATTAAATCTAGCAAAAGCACTATCTATAGTTTCATCTTCAGAAATGACGAATTGTTCATATTGTTGTACCAAAAGGTCGATCTTGTTATCTTTGACTTGGTTATTACCTTGATGGGTGATTAACAAAGTTTTCCAAATTTCTTTTGCCGTATTACACATAAAAATTCTTTCATATTATTTTCTTGGTAAAGCATTGTAAATGACCATTTTAGCTTCGTTATTTTTCGCAAGCTTCTTTTTAAGATCGTCACTTTGTTTTTCAAAAGGGATAACCTCATCTAATTTGGTTTTCGGATTTTGTTGAATAGGTTGAAAATCACCATTAGTAATAGCATGCCAGAGATCAAGATCTTTTGATTTAACATATGTCTCGAATCTATTTTTCCAATAAATAAAACTGTCACTTTCAAAAAGTGGTGGTCTTTGCATGGATTGCTCTTCTAGATATTTGTCAGAATTCATAAATCGATCCAAGCTTTAAAATACAGTATATTTTAAAAATCTTGAGTGACCTTGGCTTCTGATACCAATTGTGGAAACTAGAAGGGGGGTGAATAGTTTACAGGTTTGTTTTATGTTTTAAAAGTTTGCTTTCAGAATTCTTAGATTCGAGTTGTATGTTTAACCAATCAACAATATGAATCAATAATGTAAATATCTAAACTAAAGTTAAATGACAATCATAACAATATATAAAGAGATGATAGAAGGAACAATCAAACCAAGACACCAAGATTTATAGTGGTTAGGCTACGAAGCTCTTCTTCGCCCTACTCCACTCCCCGGGTATCCTACTCAAGATTTCACTATATCAACAAGCTCCATTCAGACAGAGAAAACCGTTTACATGTCGGTTACATTATTTTCCGACACTAAGCTAAATGTCAAGTTCTAATCTTAGCTAGAACCAATCTACCACTTCACAAACACTATACACTCACGAGATCTACACTATCAGATTTACACACAATTTGAATCACACAATTACACAAGATAATTACAATAGAAATTTGATACTTAGAAGAAGCGAGGAGAGATCATTAAATAACAATTCGTTTCTTGGCGAATAAGAATATTCTTCTCTTGCACTTGATTAAAGAATGAGAAAGATGAGATGAGATTGGATCACTTAAAACAAGATCTAAGAATGTTAGTGATCAAGAGATTTAGAGAGATAAAGAAGGTTTTTAGAGAGAGAAAGTTATCTGAAAAATTCGTGCAAAGAGGTGTGTTTTTCAGCTGGGAATGAGCAGTATTTATAGGCAGAAAAACCCAACAGTCACTGCAGGAGATCCCGACGGTCCCAGATATATCTGGGGGCCGCCCAGTAGACTACGCTTCTGTTTTTATCTTTTTGTAGGGAAGGTTGTATCTGTTATGGAACCTTCCATTTTGGGGGGGAAATTTTAATTTCAAATTTAAGTTTTAAATAAAACTTTTCTTTTAATTAGAAAATATTTTGTATATATATTTTTGTGAAAATACTTTTGTAAAAATGTGATGGTTAAGAGAAAAATATCTTCTTGATCACTAATCATACTTAATGATTTGTTTGTCCATACCTTAAGTGATTACTAATCTTAGAGATGGAATTTTACGATTAATAATTTGTAAACGTTTATTTTTATCGTAAACGTTTTTATATTTTGTTATTATCAAAACATTAAGAGGTCGAAAAATATAAATAACGTTTTTATACATTATTTGTATTAACAAATTTATATCTCCCGAGTTAAGTTGGGGGATATTTTTTTAGAAATAATACTAACATGTCTACTTGAGGGCAAGTAAAAGTCAAGTGGGGAGATATTTGATAACATCAATTAGTTTATACTATTATGCATCAAAATCCCTATTGAAATGCTCGTAATTGTTATAATTCTGATTAAAATGTATACTTAATTGCTTTATATTTCATTTGTACGATATTATGAGCCTTAAAGCGGAAAGACACGGGAATTGGATTGATGAGTGTACCAAATGCACCCAGTACGGATTCTAGGAGAAAACTACGGCGTGGTTTCCCCGTTTGGACTACGCCGTAGCTCAAGGATGGGCTAAGGCTTAGAAGGAACTACGGTGTAGCTCATCTCTTTGGCTACGCCATAGTTATCATGAGTTATCCAAGATATCCGTGCTTATGCATAACTACGGCGTAGTTAGTCTCTTTGACTACATCGTAATTACACATTGGCTATAGATGGATGGTTGCATCAGTATACTACGGCGTAGTTCTGCACTTATAACTACGCCGTAGTTGGGTCGAAATATATAAATAGAGGCCCCTAACCTGCACATTCGTATTATTCAACCAAGAGGAGTTCTAAAAGATCATCTAGGGTTTTGTAAGACAAGGAATTCGGCCACATTCATCACTAGTTCAAGAGAGAAATCGCTTTTTATCATTCTTTGTATTAATCATTCATCAAACAGTTTGTAAGATCATAATGTTCATTCAATCCAAGAATTCTTTATTTATGACTTGTATTATTTGTAGTATGAGTGGCTAAGCACCTTAGTGCTAGCCTAGTTATGATATTGTTATAGTCGTTATGCTTGTTTCCTGTTGATTTATCGTTTATTTAAATATCCTTATTGCCTGTTGCACGATCCCTGAGTTTTGTAGTGTTAAGGGTAGTGTAGATCCTGTTAAGCTTTATATTAGGATTATGAGTTGAATTACGGGTTAACAGGTTTTGATGCCAATTCGGGCCTGTTGATTTTAGAACCACCATAATAAAATGGTAAAGTAAACATTACACTGGGAAACACAATTTCAACTGTAACAAGGGAATAACTAGGCTAGTACCTTTCTCTCCCTGATTAATCTTCACATTTTAAATTCGCATTTTGTTTACTTTCAATTTCTCAAATTCAATTCAAATCATTTTTAACTTGTGACAAATTCAAATTAGTAACTAAAACACTTAGCTCTTGGGACGACCTCGGATTTACAAATCCTACATTATACACGATCGGGTTCTCTGCCCGTTAATGCTTTGTAGACCATAGGTAGTCGAGTTTTATAAAATTAAAACTTGGTAAAAATAATTTAAATGATTTATATGCATCAAGTTTTTGGCGTTGTTATCGGGGAGCTAAAATTAGTTTGCAATTTGAATTCCTGTATTAGTTTGCTTAGTTTTGAGAACTGATTTTCGTTTGTTCTTAATTTTAGGAAGCAAGATGGGTGAGGTTGACATCAACACACTCACGATGGAGCAGTACTTGGCATTGACTCGTGGAAACCAGGCACCGGGAATGGCTAAACCCAAAATAGGAGGCAATGTCAACTTTGAGATCAAGAGTCAGTTCATGAGGGAATTAAGAGAAGACACCTTCTCAAGAAATAAAGGTGGCGATGCTCATGAACATGTTGAAAAGATTTTAGATATCGTTAGTCTCTTCAATATTCCAGGAGTCTCACATGACGCAGTCATGTTGCGTGTATTCCCTATTACACTTACTAGAGCTGCGAAGAGATAGATGGAGATACTACCTCCAAGAACAATCAACACCTAGGATATGCTCAAAAAGGCTTTCATTCAAAGGTATTGTCTGTTATCTAAAATGGCAAAACAACTTGAGGAAATCCATAACTTCAAGTAGGAAGGTGACGAGACACTAAGGTACTATGACCTGCTATACAAGTGTCCAACACACGATCTGAGTATCCATCGGAAGGTTAACATCTTCTACAAAGGGTTGGAAACCATGACTCGCCAATTACTAGATTCCTAGGGACTAATACCTAATAAGATCCCTGGCCAGGCATTGGAAGCAATCCAAACTATGGTTGACCATTCACAGAAATGGCACGATGGATCAAATAGTAGGAAGGTGAACAATGGTAGCTCAGATGGAATTGCAGCTATCATAAATAAATTGGATAGTCTTGGGCGAGATATGAAGAAGCTTAAGGAGAATGTGCATGCTATCCAAGTAGGTTGTGAAACCTGTGGAGGATCTCATCTTGACAAGGAATGTCCGCTTCATGGAGAGGTCAAGACCATTGAGGAAGTTAAGTATGGCAAGTTTGGAACATCCTTTCGAAATAATAGCGGGAACAGAGCTAGATACCGTGTAGGTCCACCAGGATACGGTACACGAATGGATGATCGACCACCATCTGGCGAAAGAAAACCAAGTCTGACAGAAATAATTAATAAGTACATGGAAGAATCAGCTAAAAAGCAAGCTGAGCATGACGAGTGGCTAAGGAAGTTTCATGAAAACATGTGAATGAATAAAAAAAGCCATGATGAAATTATTCGGCGCCTCGAAGCTAAAGTAAAAGATTTAACTAGAGAGGTTGAAGGACGACCCACTAAGACCATGATTGGAGAATGCAAGGCAATCTTCACAAAGGATAGGTTAATAGTATATACGCCCTTCTATTATTCTCTTGAGGAAATCGAATATTTTTCTGCTAATTCAAGTTTTTCAGAAGATGAAACTCAAGAAGAAATTGAAGAGGTGAAGGAGATTGAGGAGATAGTAGCACACCATGAGCCTGTACCCCGTGAGATAACAACCAGTGAGGTAACACCCAGCGAACTACCAAAAGTCAATTATTACGTAGCACCCTACGAACTGCCAATCCCGTTTCCTCGACGCCTCGCGCAACATGCTGAGGAAGTATTGGTTCACAAAACTATGGAAAGCCTCAAAAAAAGCAAGGTAAAAAGCCTACTTCTTAAGGAAATAAGGCAGGCGGATGATTATGCCAAGCACATTAAGAATCTTGTGTGTGGAAAACTAGAAGGGGGGTTGAATAGTTTACCACTTTTTAATTTGATGTATAGTTTGTTTATAAAAACTTAGATTCAACTTTAAGTGATCTTAATATGTGCATAATATGAACAATATAAGTAAGTAAATAAATGATATGAAAGACAAGAGATAAGAGTTAGAAAGATCAAACCACAACACAAGGATTTATAGTGGTTCGGTAACGAAGCACCTCTTCGCCCTACTCCACTCCCCGAGCACCAAACTCGAGAGTTCTCTTCACTATGTCAACAAACTCCCTTTAGGCGGAGAAAACCGTACACAACTAAGCTTACACCGATTTCCAACAGTAAGCCAAATGCCGAGTTCTAATCCTAGCTAGAACCAGTCTATCACAACTTTTGTATTTTGAGGACTAAAATACTAACCACACTACTTCACTTCACCTAGACACTACCTTGATCACACCAATCTAACACTACTTACTATGATCACCACGATCTAACTATACTTTCAATGATCACCACAATCTACTATTTCACACAACTACAATACACACCTTCACAGTATATACAAATGATTTACAAGATATAATACAACTTCACAATAACAAAAACAAAACTACAATACTTCTTGACTTGATGATAAGAATTATTCTTTTCTTGGACTTGAGGAATTAAGCTTGAATCACTTGGAAACAAAAGCTTAAGATTAAATGATCAAAGGATTGTAAGTGATGTGTGGACTGATTTTAGACAGAAAAGAATGAGTGCAAAAGGTGAGAAAAATAGTGGGGAATAGTCTAGTATTTATAGGCAAAGCTAGGAGCGTTTTGGCTTGGCCGGCCCCCTTAGCTCCATGGCCAGCGCCCTTAGCTCCATGGCCGGCCCCCTTATCACTAAGGGGGCTGCCCAGGCTCAGACGCTCCTTTTTTTGTCTTTTCTAGGGGAGGTGTTTTCTGGAACATTTCTAGCCGTTTTAAAGTAGAAATTTTGAATTTAAAATATTTATTTTGAATAAAACATTTCTTTTAAATGTAGAAAATGTTTTGTAAAAGTTATAAAAATGTTTGCAGTTGAATAAAAAAATTCATTTGATTATAAAATGTGTTGATAAAATATAATGCCTAAAAACATTAATAATATTTTTCCACATCTTTACGTTTTGATAATCACAAAATATAAAAACGTTCAACGTAAAATTAAACGTAAACAAGTATTTAGTAGTAAATTCTCATTTCAACAATTACATCACTTAAAGGTATGAATAAACAAATGCTTAATGCATTTTATGATCAAAGGAAATTTTATTCAACCTCAAACTTTTATAAAATGGTGTAAACATTTTTATAAACTTACAAAACATTATCTACATTTAAAAGATATGTTTTATTCAAAATAAACATTTTGAATTTGAAATTTTCAAACCTAAAACGGCTAGAAAAAGTTCAGTAAACACCTCCCCTAAATAGGACAAAAAGAGGAGCGTCTAAAAATGGGCGGGCCCCTTAAATACATGGGCGTCCCCCTTAATTATAAGTGGGCTAGCACCCTATTTAAGGGGACCGGCCATAGACTTCGCTCCTCCAGTTTCCCCTATAAATACTGGACTATTCCCCAACATTTTCTCAGACCTTATTGCACTCATCTTTCTGTCTAAAACAGCCCACACTCTCTCAAAATCCTTATATCATTTAAGTATAAAAGCTTTGTTCCAGTGATCCAAGCCCAATTCCTCAAGTGAAAAAGAAGAATACTTCCGTCATTAATTGAAGAAGTATTACAACCCAAGTATACATTGCAATCTTATTGTATTCACATCATATCTTGTAAATCATTTGTAAAATCTGTAAGTTTTGTAGTTATTAGATTTTGGAGATATGTTGTAAAGTATAGTTGGATCTTGGTGATTACTTTCTAGTAGTGTTAGTTAGTTGTGACATAAGTATGTGGTGAGGACAATAGTAAAGTGTGAAGTTGTAAGGTATAGAAGAAGTTGTGTAGTTGTGTGTTATTGTCAAGGTGTGAAGCTAGTTGTGTAGTGAAGTGTTAAGTTGTGAAGGGGTAAAGAATTTTGTGTAGTTGTGTTCAAGGTGTTAAGCTAATTTGTATATAGAAGTAGTGAAAGTCCGAGAAGTTGTGAATAGTGGAACAAATTGTGTGAAGCTGTGTTGTGATAGATTGTTCTAGCTAAGAATTAGAACTCGACAACTACTAGTGTCATAAATAATATATAAGCAAAACGTGTGTAACGGTTTTCTCCGCCATAAAGTACATGTTGACGATCGTGAAGAAAACTCCTCTTCTCGAGTTAGGTGCTCGGGGGAGTGGAGTAGGCCTGAAAGGAGCTTCGCGTAACACCGAACCACAATAAAAATCCTTGTGTTGTGGTTTGATCTCTCCAACCTTATCTTTTATTTGCTTCTTACTTAATTATATTGTTCATATTGTGCAAGTTTTGAATTCGCAAAAAGTCGAATCTAAGTTTTTATAAACAAACATAAATATTAAATTAAAAAGCGGTAAACTATTCAACCCCCTTCTAGTTTTCCACAATTGGTATCAAGAGCCACGCTAAACAAGATTTTTAAAATAAATTGTATTTTAAAACTTGAATCGATGTATGAAATCGTTGGTCTTCACAGTCTTCATAATTATACTATTGGGCTTTCCCGGCCCATCAGATGGGTTAAGATTGCATCCAATAGTATTCTTCAGTTCCGGCTCCGGTTTGACTGCTGATTCATTAATATTGACTCTGACTTTGGCATTTTTGGACTTTGGCCTTGATTTTGCACAGTCTTTTCCATTCCATGCTCAGTTTTGTCATTTTGGCTTGGTTTTCTGCCTTTTTGTTGATATCCACTTCCTGCACAATACAAATGCAAAACAAACATATATTTGGCAGTTTTTGTCTGTTTTTGGTTATTTAAGCTCGTTTTTAGAGGTAAAAGATATGTGTAATTAAGCACTTATCAGTAATAATCAAGTTAAAGCTAACAAAATAGATCTTCTTGTTCAACAATATGAACAATTTATGATTCCGGAAGAGGAGTCAATAGATAATGCCTTTGCTAAGTTTAACACTATTATTACTAGTCTAAAAGCACTTGATGAAAGTTTCTCTAGCAAGAATTGTGTTAGAAAATCTCTTAGGGCACTACATCCAAAATGACGCGCGAAAGTCATGGCAATTGAAGAATCAAATAATCTAACAACCTTAAATCTTGACGAACAAATTAGAAACTTGAAAGTTTATGAAGAAGTAATAAAGAAAGATGTAGAAACGGTTAAAGGCAAGAAAGAACAAAGTAGATCACTTGCATTAAAAGTGAAAAAGGAAGTAAGTGATGAAGATAGCTCAAGTTCCGATAGTGAAGACGAAGAGTATGCTATGGCCGTAAAGGAATTCAAGAAATTCTTCAAGAGACGAGGAAGATTTGCAAGACAACCACGAGGCGATAGAAAAACATTCCAAAGAAGTGTAAATAATGGTTATGATAAAAGTGAAAGAAAATGTTTTAGATTTGGTGACCCAAGTCACTTCACTGGAGAATGTTCAAAGCCGCCAAAGAACAACGATCAAAAAGCATTCATTGGAGGAGCATGGAGCGAAAATGGAGAAGATGAGGTGGAAAAGACTAAAGATGAAGCTTGTCTTGTAGCACTAGCGCCCGATGAAATATGTTTAGGAGTAAATTCGGAACCCGATGAGTGGATTAAAGATAGTGGATGCTCAAAACACATGACCGGTAATCGAAATTGTTTTCTTCATACAAAGCATACAACGGAGGTAACGTAATTTTCGGAAGCAACTTACGCGGTAAAATCATAGGAAAGGTACGATTTCTCAAGACTCCTTAATAATTAAAAATGTTGAGCACGTAGATAACTTAACTTATAACTTGCTTAGTATAAGTCAAATATGTGATAATAAATGCAAAGTAATATTTACTGAACACGACAGCGAAATAATAAAAAACAAAAAAGTTATATGTAAAGGAATTAGGAAAGGAGGATTATATGTAATGAAACTAGGAAATAAACCGGAAGACAAAATATGGCTTGCAACATTAGACGAAAATTCCACACTGTGGCATAGAAGATTAGGTCACGCTAACATACAGCTAATTCAATCATTAGCATCTAAAGAATTAGTTAGAAATCTACCTAAACTTAAATACGACCGACATTTTTGTGATGCTTGCAAAATTGGAAAGCAAGCTCACGTAAGTCACAAGGCCAAAAATATAGTCTCAACAACTAGATGCTTAGAACTACTTCACATGGATTTGTTTGGCCCCTCCGCCATACGAAGCTATGGAGGAAATCGTTATACCTTAGTAATTGTAGATGACTATTCTCGATACACTTGGACTAGATTTTTAGCAAATAAAACCGAAGCCTTCGAAGAATTCGAAATATTTAGCAAAATGATCCAAAACAAATTAGGATGTTCTATTGTATCAATTAGAACGGATCATGGTCGGGAATTTGATAATGAAGTACAATTTGGAAAATATTGTGATTTAAATGGGATATCTCACAATTTTTCCGCTCCTCGTACTCCACAATCAAATGGGGTAGTAGAAAGAAAAAATCGCACTTTACAAGAAATGAGTAGAACCATGTTAAATGAACAATCCATTCCTAAAAAATTTTGGTGCAATGCGGTCGATACATCAACTTATATAATTAATAGAGTTACCATTAGACGTATTCTAGGAAAAACTCCATACGAATTGTTAAGAGGTAGGAACCAAACCTTAACTATTTTAGAGTATTCGGAAGTAAATGTTTTATTCTTAATATAAGAGATTACCTCACTAAGTTCGACCCCAAGTCGTACGAAGGTGTTTTCCTAGGATATTCATAAAATAGTAAAGCTTACATAATACTTAACAAACAAACAATGAAAGTTGAAGAGTCATTGAATGTAACTTTCGATGAAACTCCACCTCCACCTAAAACACCACCATTGGAAGATGATGAATTAGTTGAAGAAGAAGCTATTGAGGTTAGTAAAACAAAACCCATAGGCAATGATCTTGAAGACATCTCTTTAGAAAATAATCAAATGGTAAACATTAAAGAATCTAAAAGTCATTCCCTAGAAAACGTTATTGGTAATCTAAATCAAAAAACTCTTAGGTCGCAAGCTCAAGACAAAAGCAATTTCTTTTGCTTTATTTCAACAATATAACCTAAAAATATAAATGAAGCATTAAAAGATGAAAATTAGGTAATGGACATGCAAGAGGAACTAAACCAATTTAAATAGATATAAGCAAAATGGGTATATAGGTTATATAGGTTATATAGGAAAATTAGGTAATGGACATGCAAGAGGAACTAAACCAATTTCTTTTGCGTTTTTCATCTTCCGTTGTAATACTACGATACGAAGGAAGAAACCGGACCTCGTCCGTAGACAACAACTCATGATTGTGCTCTAAATTCAAGATAGTGACTTGCCATTCTTCCGAAAAAGTTTCATTTTCTCTTCTATATGTAATTCGCATATATGCCTTGCACCCACATCTTGAAGACGTCCGGTTTCTTTGTACCTTTGAATAATCCACCACTTTAGGCTTTTGTTTTCCTCCACGGTGACAAAAAAAATCCCGTCGTGTCTTTTCTCCATTTTTATTATTCTCAAACCTTCCGTGTTCGATTGAGAATCCATTTTTTGGCAAAATTTTGATAAAATGCAAATGCTTCTTCTTCACCATAGAATGTAGTGCGATAACACAACTCTTCACTAAAAAGAAAGACTCCAATCTCTATTATTGTCCAAATATAATGTTGATGAACGATTTATATCGGATCAACTTGTTAAGAAAATGTGTGATAAACTTTGCCAAGATCATGCATGATGAGTTTCGAAATGAGTATGCTGGGGAACTAAATTTCTTTTTAGATTACAAATAAAACAATAGAGATGGAAATATTTTTTAATTCAATAAAAATATATTAAAGGAAATGCTTAAGAAATTTGACTAGAAGAACT
The DNA here is from genome assembly GCA_026074375.1 of Tanacetum coccineum. NCBI lineage: Eukaryota > Viridiplantae > Streptophyta > Magnoliopsida > Asterales > Asteraceae > Tanacetum > Tanacetum coccineum. Next base: position 10,916 of record BQNB010004928.1, on the reverse strand, counting down.
CTAAGCCATTAAAACTCTATTCTACTAAAACCAAACTCACAAGAACTGAAGAAGGTTGAGTTCGTAGATAATACCAATATAAGGCATGATAAGGTATTTTATTATACTTTAACGCAAGTAGACCCCTATCATGTTAAGTGTTTGCTTTGCGCACTGCTTCCAAGAGAGATCCTAAAACCCTCCAACCTAGAAAGCGGTTAAACGTATCTTCCGATACATTAAAGGCACTACACATTTAGGATTATGGTATCCTAAGGGATCCGGCATAGAAACAATAGTGTATGCGGATTCGGACATAGCGAGAGAATTAACGTAAATCGCAAGAGCACTAGTGGTGTTGCATGTTGATGGGATGTTGTCTAACATCTGGTTTCGAAGAAGCAGAACCGCTCTTACCGATCTCCACCACCGAAGTGAATCGTAAGCGCTGGAAAAGGCATGTCAACAAACTCTAATGGAAGAAACAAGCTCTCAAAGACTATAGCGTTAGGTTAGATGACATTCCAATAATGTGTGATAACAAAGGGGCTATAGACTTAAGTAATAATCCCGTTCAACGCTCACAAACAAAACACATTGAGATTCACCATCACTTCCTTCGCGATAATGTTCAAAAAGAAATATCTCTATAGAAAAGGTCTCATCAGAAGACAACATAGCCGATATTCTAACTAAACCACTTAAACGTGAGCCTTTTATCTACTTACGTCTAGGTCTAGGAATGATGGAACAAATTGATTAAGTTTTCGGCATAATAATGAAATGATAATCATCAATGAACCAATTGTCAAAAATCTGAGAATTTTTTTAACAGGGGGTGGCCCCCTTAATTCATAAAGGGCGGCCCCCTTAATTTTAAGGGGACCACCCAGACTTTAAGGGGACCACCCACCTGACTGACAATTTTTTTTCTCTGTGTTTAGGTTTCTATTTTGCACAAAATCACAAGATTAGGAAAAGTCTATAAGCAAACTTTTACAAATCCTTCTATCCAAATGCATATATCATTATACATATATAATAATCCCAATCTATTGTTTTCCAAAAAGTCTTTCTCACAACTAGGAGCACATGAAAATCAATTATCACATGTTATTGAGATATGCTAAAAACATTTTTCACATATGCATAATGTTCTCTTACTTGTTGTCAAAAGTATATAATCAATATGGCTATACTATTATACGGACAGATCTGTTAGAGCAATAATTAAATCAAGGAGCACTTGGATTATATTCTTAAAGTTTTACATGTCTTTAGGTCGAAATAATCGCTACTCCACATTTGTCGCACTTAGGCACACACTAGGATTTGCATAAAAGTTTGGTTTGTTTTTTTAACTTAACTCCCTTATCAAGGATAATTCTTTGTGTATTATATCTAGTTACTATTTCATATGTTCTTCACCCTTATGATCTTTAATTCATATATAAGTATATGCCAAAATTATATGAAATAGGTTATCCTACATCTTGTCATACATATGTAGAATGTTGAATGCTTAAGTGCTATGTGCTAAAAATCTTAATTGCCATAAAAGGATGGACTTGCTGCAAATTAACCACCAAAACAGAAACCCTCACACAAAATTTTGAGAAAAATCAAATTTTAGGAAATCTGGGAAATGCCCCATAGGACGCCCCCCCTTAATTCCCATAAAGGGTGGCCCCCTTAATTTTAAGGGGACCGACCCCTAATTAAGGGGACCGGCCTAGGCAAACACGGGTAAAACAGTATTTTCACCTCCCTTTAACCAAATACCCTCTAGACTTAGCTACTGTTTCCTTAAATTCACAAACATTTCTTGGATTTGATCCTTTAAATGTCCATTCTTCCTAATTTTTAAAAATAAAATTTAAAAAAAAAAAATAAAAAATATAAAAAAAAAAAAATAAATAAATAAAAAAAAAAATAAAAAAAAAAAAAACCGTTCCTCCCGCTATAAATACATCTCATCCATACATAATCACATCATACCTCACCAATGACATCGCTCCTAAACAAACCCACATCCAAACCCATCAGGGTACAAAATGAGTGTGAAAAACCCATTTGGAGGAAAGAAAACAAACCTTAGTAACACATCCAATGGATCAATGTAAACTTACCTACACCATGCCAAAACCTCTCACTCTCAACATCAACCATCTCAAGAAAATAACACCTCATCAAGCATTACCAAATCCTTACATCAAGAACACTACCACATCACCACAAGGTGTCTCACATCCTTAATTTTTCATCTCACCCATCAATTCACATGTTACTCACACTCAAGCTTCATCTCAAAGTGACAACCAAACTCCTTACATTAAGGACACTCCCACATCACAACAAGTTGTCTCACATCCTCCACTTCCCATCTCACCCATCAACTCACATGAAACTCACACTCAAGTTCCACCTCAAAGTGACAACCAAACTCAACACACATCACCTCCATCTCCAAGTAGAGAAAGCCTAGTTGATGACATTAATCAACTACAAGACCTATCAAACCTCTTAGCCATGCATCTCTCCCAACAACAAAACAACATTCCCTCATCACCTTACTCTCCAAACCTACCACACACTCTCAACATGAACCAAGTTGAAACCCATGTTGGGTATTGCCCTTGTTGCATCTTCACCCAAAAACAATTCCTTGCTTTAAGTGAGGATATCAATTGGATTGAATTCCTCCTCACTCGACCACATCCACCTCTTAGAGTTCAAAGAGATTAACCCTCCACAACTCCTCTTGCTCCAAACTATCTCATCAATTAACTATCTAACGTCGTAATATGCCTACAAATAATCGTCAAACCCTTTTGTGTCGCAAGCAAGTCAAAAATCCTTCTATGGCTATTTAGGATTTTCTTTTATGATGTATTAATATGCTTCTAAAGCATATTTGTTTTTCTATTTATGTATGCTTGTGTGTTATTCACACACATTGTCCTAAATGAATGAAGCATATTTTGCTTTGATGTTTGCTTGCACTTGTCATATTTTTCCTTCCTTCTTGCTACATGTTAGAAATTTTTGTATTGTTCTAACTCGTTTTTGTAGCCAAGAAACCATAGCTCGATTCCTAGTGCCCTCGAACGAGGGGGAGCACACATCAAGGGGGAGCAATTATTCCGTCGATCTAACTAGCAATTCTCGACGATGTCTTTTTTGATTCTAACAAAATGGGGAGAAAATGACATTAAACTCACTAAATTACTTGTTTAAAAATAACTTACATTAAATGAGTTTAAATTTTGTAATCATCAAAATGGGAGAAGATTTTGACAAAATATAATGCCCTAAAAATATATAATATTTTCACATCTTTACGTTTTGATAACACAAAATATAAAAACGTTCAATGTAAAATTAAACGAAAACAAGTAATTAGTAGTAAATTTTCATTTCGATAATTATATCACATCAAAGTATGAATAAATAAATGCTTAATGCATTTTATGATCAAAGAAAATTTTTATTCAACCTCAAACTTTTATAAAATGTTGTAAACATTTTTAATAAAACATTACAAAACATTTTCTACAATTAAAAGAAATGTTTTATTCAAAATAAACATTTTGAAATTCAAATTTTCCGGACTAAAACGAGTTTGGGGGGTTTGTGGGGGGGTTATGGACGCTAGAAAAGTTTGGAAAAATCCCCCCTACACAAAAGACAAACTGGGGAGGCCCTAGCCTAGGGCGTCCCCTTAATTTTAAGGGGAACCAGCCCACCTATTAAGTGGGCCCGCCCCTAGGTAGAACCCCACTGCTCCCTCTGAATTTGTCCTATAAATACTGGACTTTTCCCCACTATTTTCTCACCTTTTGCACTCATTCTTTCTGCCTAAAACAGCCCACATATCCTCTCTAAAATCCTTTGATCATTTAATCATAAAGCTTTGTTTCCCAAGAAGTAATCCAGCTCAATTCCTCAAAGTGCAAGAGAAGAATACTTCCTACCATCAAGTGAAGAAGTATTACACCTTTGTGTGTTGTTGCAATCTTATTGCATTCATATCATAACTTTTAAATCTTTTGTAAATCTTGTATAGTTTTGTTATTGCTATATCTTGGGATCTTTGTTAGATATAGTTAGATCGTGGTGATCTTACCAAGTAGTGCTAGATAGTTGTGATATAAATAAACCCTAAGTTTCTCCATCAATTAGAGTTACATAAAAAATTAAAGAAAGAATGATAAAGAAACTTATACAAGAATCATACCAAAACCTTTACACAGAGATGTTCACGATCTTGAACCTTAATTGTTTAAAAAATCTTGATGGATGTTTTAGAAGTGTTGATGGATCGACTAAACAAGGAAGAGAGGAGAAATTTTTTTTAAGGGTTTTTGGCTTATGGGAGTATTTATATTAGTTTTAGGATAATTACCAAAAAAAATTGTTTCCTTTTTCCTCTTTTCTTTTATTGGCCGACCCAAACAATACACACATACATTTCTTTTATATTTTTTAACTGTATTTTATACATTAGTTTAAAGTATGCATTTTTATTTAGGTACATTTACATCTTTTATTGCGTTACATATAACTTAAAGAAAATAATGTGACTATTAAAATACTTAATGACTAGATTTTGTTATAACTATTATTACTCTAGAAAAATATTATTATAAATTTAATTTACTTATGTACGGGCTTAAGTCACCAGTTATACTAAATCCAGAAATAACTAACGCACATAATGGAAATTAACACCACGTTAAAAATAAACGCGACTACTAAGGGAAAACTCATTCTAGTTCCACAAAATAATTAGAGAAATAAAGTGATTGAATCGCTTACTTCTAACATCACGCACATTTCAAATCACATAAGTCACATAAGCACATAATCCAAATCAAATATCAGGTAATCAGGTCAACACTTACAATTTGACTAACCTGATTTGGTGACGGTTGTCACAGTATCCCCCTATTAGGGAAATTTTGTCCCGTGATTTAACTAGTACTATCACTAGAAGCTTGCTTAATAAACAAATGTGGAAACTTAGTTTTCATATGATCTTCTCATTCCCATGTAAATTCGGGTCCTCACTTTGAGTTCCAATGAACTTTGACGATAAGGATTTTGCTACGCTTCAGTTTCTTTACTTCTCGATCCATAATTTCCATAGGTTCTTTAACAAAACAAAGAGTTTTCTCTACCTTAATTTCATCCAATGGCACATGTAAGTTTGTATCTGCCAGACACTTCTTCAAGTTTGACACGTGAAATGTGTCATGAACACTACTTAATTCCTGAGGTAATCTTAAATGATAAGCTATAAGACCAATCCATTCAATAATCGCAAATGGTCCTACATACCTCGATGCTAACTTGGCTTTCTTACCAAAACGTACTACACCCTTCCATGGTGACACTTTCAATAAAACTTGATCCCCAACACTAAATTCTAAAGTCTTACGTCTATTGTCAGCATAGCTCTTTTAGTGATCTCTTGTCGCTTTGAGCCTTCCTTAATTTGAACAACCTTGTTAGTAGTTTCCTGTACCATTTCTGGACCAATTAATCGACTCTCTCTGATTTCAGTCCAAAGAACAGGTGATCTATGTAACACCTCCAAAAATATGTCAACGCAGCGGAATACCACTTGGGGTGCTACTTCATAATACACAGCGCTAGATACAAGAGAACGACCTCTAAGTGTCGTTTGAAAAGTAATCTCGTTGATTTAATCAAAATCTGAATTTGATATAACAAATGTCCCATAATTGCATCACAATGAAAAGCTTGAATGTATAGACTCCAATGCACTTCAAGAAATCCGAGCATATAATTTACCTGAGAAAAACATGCTTAAAAGGGTCAACATAAAGTTGGTGAGTTCATAGATTAGTTTAAATATGAATGTAATCCACTGTATCATCACAGTACCATGTAAAAATCCCAAAGATTTTATAAAGAATGCATGGTTAATTTAATGTCACCCAAAAGTACCAATCTTATCCCAAAGATTTTTATAAAGAATGCATGACAAATTTAATGTCACCAAAAATGTATTCCTGGCACCTCGTGCCTATCGATTTCCCGAAAATAATATATACAAGGTAGGACCGCAAGAATTTTCCCTGTAATACTACAACAAATGCAGACATCACAAAACCAGATTACATTTACACTAAGCTCATGACACTGAAGCTCGACAGTCTTGTTCGCATAATATTGCTACTCAGCCCGAAATGATGTTCTAACCCGAAACATCCCTGATTCGACATGCTATAACGTTCGTTCCCGGTGATAGCTAGTCACCCGAACGGGGAGGTCGTTTCCCAAATAGATCTATTAAATAACATTCGCGCTCACATAATGTAATTCCCAACTACATCTATGCAATTGACAGTTCATGATAATGGGCTTAACTTGGGTTATCGCTACTTAGGCAAACATGTAATCAATGCAAAATATCCACTTGCGTCCAATTTGTAAAACAAAGCATGTTTCCACCCCAAATAATAGTAAATCAGTAAAACTGTAAAAAGTGTGGGGCTATGAACTCACAATATCATTTAAAAACAATCACATTGTTATAAGATAATCCAGTAAGTAAAGAGTTTGTAGACAAGCATGTATTCCCCCTCGCGGGTTTATAAACATTCAAAAGATTAAAAAGCGAGGTTATGAACTCACATTGATGATGAAGAACGATTGGCAGATAGGCATCTAACATGCACAATACGAACGGAAGACGAAGCGGCTCGATCGAGAAGTTGCAACTAATCTTAATGGCTAAGACCCACTAGCCTAGGATAATGAAATTGGGTTTCCCGATGAATAGTCACATCAACGCGACCCGTTGATAAAGATTTAGATTCCCAAGTTGTAATAGTTTGGTGGTTGGTTAAATAAATTGAGAATAAAACCATAAGCGTGTATATATTCCTTATATATATCATGTGAAAAATAAACCCTTATATAACTCATAAAGACAAACAACCCAAAGATTAATGACAGGTATAATATACCTTGCAGGTATTATATAATAAGTGTGAATAATTAATTAAACCAAATAGTTTGACTCGTTTTCTAAAATCACCACTTAATTAAATAAATAAAAAGTTCCTGTATCAACGTAATCGTACGTTTTAAGAATTTACAATAAGTTAAACAGTTTGTAAAGCCTTTTACAACAATTATTAGGTTACCTTCTAGCTGATAATTATAAAATATAAAATAATATTTTATAACTTATATTTCGTTTCCTCGACAAATCGCGTCTAAAATAATCGTCTCATTGTAAAAGTATAGTTTTTGTTCGATGGTCGGATTATCGTATAATACAAATTAATGTATCTTTAAAATATAATTCTTGGGGTCCCCCCTTTTATACGTTTATAAACAATATGGAGTTTTAGTTAAAACGTTACTAAATATATATTATATTTATATATTTATATTTATATATATATATATATATATATATATATATATATATATATATATATATATATATATATATAATTTATTAATGTATATATATATTTCGTTATTTTTTTTTTTTTTTTTGACATTTTCTGGTTATATAATGTTTTATTTTCGTAAAACTAGACGTTTTACTTAATCAATATATGATGATATTTATTCGCTTTCTAATATTTCCAAAGTCGCGTGTTCCAGATATAATATATATATATTATATTATATATATATATATAAATATATATATATTATATATATATATATTATATATATATATATATATGTTATTATATCTAATCTAAACAAAATAATATAATTTACATTTATTTAACCATTATAAACCACCAATTTATATATCCGGTTTTTAAATATTTATAAAACCTTGTAATAATTTTTATTAATCAATTTCATTAACCAAACGAACCCTTATAGAACTGGCTCACCCAACGCGTCATTGTTTGGCGTTTTTTTGCCAAAACCAAACACCCCTATTGCTGCCACTATACCAAACGCAACCTATTTTGTGTCCGCTGTCCCAAATAGCCCATTCGGCCTGTTAAACCCACAACCAAACACACCCTAATTTGACATTAATAACCAAACGCACCCTAGTTGTTCTTAATCCAAAACCAAACACCCCGTTTGGCTGCCAACCCCAAAAACAAACACCCCTAACTGCCTATAACCCAACGAAACACACCTATAGCGGCGGCAGCCCACCATACTCACCCCGTGGTGGCGGCTGCCGCCCTTTTCAGCCGGCCACAACAGACCAGCCGCACCCTTGTGGTGCGGTGGCTGTCACCGAAACGAACCCACCCTATTTGACTATTTACAACAAAACAAACGCACCCTTTTCTGATCTTAACAAACCACGCGCACCCTTTTCTTGTTTCTATACAAAACTAACGCACCCTCGAGGTGTTGTGAACCCACAAACCAAACGAACACCCTTCGTTGGTGCAAACTACAAACCAACCGCACAACGCTGTGTGCTATACTATAACCCACCAACGCACCCTCAGTGTGGGCTTTGGTGGTGTTGGTTGAGCGTGTGGGACAGCAGCCGGAGAGGAGGGGGAGGGAAAAACGCGAGTGAGGGCGAGTGACCATGGGGAACGGGTAGATCCGGTGGAGAGGAGACCTTTTGGTGTTGGCCGGAAAACTCCGTCGGAAAAGTTTTCCGGCGGCGGCGGCGTGGTGGTGGCCGGAATGTTGGCCGGAGAAGACGACCGGAGGTGGCAGCAGTTGGGTGGTGGCCGGAGATGGTCACCGGAAAACTTTTCCGGCTGTGGCAGCCGGTGGCCGGCGGTGGCTGAGGGTGGCCGGCGGTGGGGGAAGGTGGGGAGAGGGGAGAGTGTTTATAAATGTGTGTGTGTATATTTGAGATGGAAAATGAAATGTTAATAAACTTTATATATATATATATATATATATATATATATATATATATATATATATATATATATATATATATATATATATATATATATAAAGTTATAACCAAAAGTGACAAGTCTCAATAGTTTGGGGTAGATTTTGTAACATTTTAGTATAACTTTGATAATTATCGGTTCGGGACTCATTTGAGCGACTTAACGGATGATTCAACTCTCGAAACTTGCGCCATTGTTTTCTAAATCATTTTTCTGATAAAAATGAGTATTCACTCGACTATTTTTCGTAAACGTTTTATAATATTTATTTAAAACGTTTATTATTTATTTTGTATATTTCCGATAAACTTGTCCGTAAAATGATCCTTTACTCGAATATTTGTGTCTTCAACAAACGTTACTGAATAAAATGTTAAATAATTTATTAAATATTCTTATTTAATAAAACGTGATAATTAAATGTAATTTAATTATTTTTGTGACGGTACTCGTTCTTGATCCTAAAATCTTGCGAGGGCATTTCAGTCACCTTCTGACTGTTTTCGGGTCTCGGTCAAAACTAAAAAGTTGTCAGGAATGTCGTTTTACTTCAAATTGCTTTAGAGTCCGAATAATGAAAACGTGCTTTAGATGGTCGTTCTTATAAGTCAAGCCAGACCCTAAAAGTCAACGATTGAAATCGTCATTCAAAAATTCGAAAATTCTCGGATGTTACAGTACCTACCCCTTAAAGAAATCTCGTCCCGAGATTAAATTTGTGTTATCCGATTGTGTGACCAAGGAAAGACTTAAGGTTTAATAACTCGTTCTAAACAAGACGCTGATAACTTTATTCAGCAAAATTCGGTGTTTCTACACTTCTCAATCTACCAAAAATTTTGGTTAGGTTTGTCCAGGATATTTAATCCATCAATATGGGTATCTCAAAATATTCCATTACAGATCTTATGACTGATCTAACCGTGTTATAGGGAAAGTCTCATTATAGTGAAAACCTCAAGAAAAAGGTGTAGTCGCGTGAGTATGTTTGTATAAATTTCTAAATGTCCGAGGATGGAGTCTCGTTTCTACTATCTGTAAGGTTCGATAATTCACATCAACGTGGCTTATGGATGTAAGTACTCAACTTACTTGGCAGTACTTATTAGTATCATGACTTAAATTGGTGTATTATTTGTTTGCAAAGAGTAATTCAACTGAATACTATATCGACATATGCTTATCTTGTTTAAGGTGGGTTTCATCACTTAGTTGATAAAGTTTGTACAATCTGGGACCACTCCAGGACCCAACAACAGCAACCATAACGACAATAACTATGACAAATGGTGATGGGATGCAGAGGGTGAGGACCCTCCGAGAAACAATATCCCCAGAATAAAGTTCAATAAATGAGAGGAGCTCGCGGAAGAGCTTATGCGATAGACGGCGGATTATGATACTCAGTCGCTAGTTTGAGGACGAATCAACTCCATTAACTCAAGTATGTAACAAGTCTGTCAGTTCCACGAACAGTTTACGATCGCAAGGATTTGCAATTGCAAAAGTAACAACTTAAGAATGAGATAAGGTAGTTCCAAGTGAGGCCTTAAGATTCTGTCGAGTGGTAGAACACGATTGTGTTTCTAGACCCTCTTCAACAGATTCTGGCGATTTTCGAATTTAGGTTCATACTCGTGTCATATCGGATACCATTAAGCCCACTCATTTATAATTCATTATTCGCATAAAGAAGCGTCCTAATTTATGTAAATAATCAATTGATAAACTTATGGTTCGGTGATTTACAATTTATTTATTTAAATGAAGAGGCGTCCCAATCCTTTTAAATAAACAGATTATAAATCCTCCTACTTAATAATTCCCGATGCAATACGCGTACCCACATAACTTTCAAGGTGGTTGACATGACGATGCATGTGTTCTACTGAGTATAGGACGAGTGTTCCAAACTCGTCTTCGGAGACAGGGAGTAAAACTACCCAAAAATATCGACCTAGAGTTTAGGATAGGTAATGAGTACACTGGTTAGAGTAAATAAGGTAAAGATCTCTATGAACCAGTCAACATAACAATTATCATATAAAT
>BQNB010004927.1:47500-104915 GCA_026074375.1 Tanacetum coccineum | reverse complement strand
TAAATATGGCGTTGATAACTTTAGTCAGCAAAATTCGATGTTTCAACAATTCTCAATATACCAAAACCAAAAAAAAAAAATTGCCTAGGTTTGACCAGGATATTTAATTCATCAAAAATAGGTATCACAAAAAAAATCATTATAGGTCTTATGACCGAAATAAACTCGTTATAAAGAAAGTCTCTTAATAGTGAAAATCTCAAGAAGGAAGTGTAGTCGCGTGAGTATGTCTGTGTAAAGTTTTAAATGTTCAAGGACAGAATCTAGTTTCTGATATCTGTAATGTTTGATGATTTACATCAACTATGCTTATGGATGTAAGTATTCAACTTACTTGGCAGTACTAGGATGTATCGCGACCTAAGTCTTCGTACTAGTGGACCGCTATAGCAACCATAACGACAATAACTATAACAAACGGTGATAGGATGTGGGGAGAGGACATTTCGAGAAACAATATCCCTAGAATAAAATTCAACAAATGGGAGAAGCTCGCGGGAGAGCTTATGTGATAGGTGACGGAATATTGTACTCGGTCGTTAGTTCGAGGATGAATCAACTCCATTAGTTCAAGTGTGCACAAGTCGGTTAGCTCCACAAACAGTTCATGATCGTAAAGATTTGTAACGGCAAAAGTAACAACTTAAGAATGAGATAAGGTAGTTCAAGTGAGGTCTTTAGATTCTGCTGAGTGGTAAGGTACGATTGCGTTTCTAAACCTTTCTAACGGATTCCGGTGATTATCGGGTTTGAGTTCATACTCGTATCATATCGGATACCATTAAGCCCACTCATCTATAATTTATTATTTGCATAAAGAAGCGTCCCAATTTATGTAAATAATGAATTGATAAACTTATGGTTCGGTGATTTACAATTTCTTTATTTAACTGAAGAGGCGTCCCAATCCTTTTAAATAAAGAGATTATAAATCATCCTACTTAATAATTTCTGATGCAACACGCGTACACACAAAGTTTTCAAGGTGGTGAATGACATAACGATGCCGATGCTCTAATGAGTATGGAACGAGTATTTAAAACTCGTCTTCGGAGACGGGGAGTAAAACAATCAGGGAAGATCGACATAGAGTTCAAGATAGTTAATGAGCACTCGGTTAGAGTAAATAAGGTAAAAGAATAAGTCTCCTAAGAACAGCAACTTAGCGTTATCACATCAATCCCTTCTATTACAAGTCTCATCTCAACCCATACAAGACTTTTAATACTTTAGATTCATATAAAATCCCAATGTAAAACAGAACTTTGGACGGGTTTTGTTAAACATAACCAATTATCATTATCAATCCTCACATTACAAGTCCCGCCCAAAACAAGACGTTGTAATACTTAGATTAATACATAATTTCATGTAAACAAAATTATGACGGCCTTCGCGTACTACGCTATTGTATAAAGCTATGAAGAAAATAATATTCTTAGAGACCATTGTTTAACTTACGACGCCTGAGAAATAAGTGAGACCATTGCGCAACACACAATGTCTGACGAGTAGAATGAGACCATTGTGCAACCCACAATGTCCAAATAAACTAAAATGAGGTCGTTGTGCATAACAAAAGTCCTTAAGAAATGTTCTGTTAATTTATATAAATAACACTTAAATAAGATTAGCGCATGATATAAGCAAAGTAAAACGCAAGCATATAAATTATAAATATGTATGAACCTGTAAGCACTGTAAATGCAGCACTAAAGAAAGCACATAAGCAAGAAGTTGAGTATGCACTTTGAAATGTTGTTGTGATGCATTTTGTGAAAACGATTATAGTCACTTAAGGGTAAAATAATGCAACCTAGTTCTACTCTATTACCAGTGCTCTGATACCAATCTGTAACCACCCCCAAAAATGTAGTGGCACAATAAATATTTCGAGGGCGTTACTTCATAATACACAGCGCTAGATACAAGAGAACGACCTCTAAATGTGTCGTTTGAAAAGTAATCTCGTTGATTTCCTTGAAATTGATATAATGTTTGTCCCATAATTGCAATCACACTAAAAAGCTTGAAATTAACACAACTAGATTTTGATCACATTGGTAATGTAAGTATGAACTCCATGAATGAAATACTTGGTCAGTTTAGATCTTCGATTGCACATCGACAGGCAAGCATCTAATTCACCTGAGAAAAACATGCTTAAAAAGTGATCAACATTAAAGTAGGTGAGTTAAGGTTTGTTTAATTATAAATGTTGCACCAAAGAATTTTCAAGTAAGTTGAAACCATATTAAATATCCTTAAATGTCCTTTCCAAAAAGTATGTATGAATTGTATGAAATCAAATAGTTGTAATAGTATGCATGACCATTTACCAAACCTTGTATGTTTCCCAAAATAGTCCAAAAAATGAACGTATGAACGTTTGAAACCGAAATTTGTTCAAAAGCATGTAAGAAATTTAAATATATATCATAAAAAATATTTCAAGTATTATTGCCACTCTTAATTTCATGCACAGTAAAATTCCATGTGATTATAAAAACAATTATTACAGATTACTCCTAAGCTCGTGAAACTGATGCGTAGCTAACATGAAATAAATAGCATGTGCTTACACGCGACCCCACTTTGCACCCACAGCAAAGAATTACTTACATGTGCCTACAAACCGGATGCCCCCACCTGACACCCTCAGCATTGATTATTTTAACTTGTGCCTACATCAGATTCCCCCACCTGGACAACCCTCAGTATAGAATTACTTTAACTTGTGACCCTACACCGGAAGCCCCCACCTGGACCCCTCAACATTGAAATCACATTTTATAACAGACCAACATGAGCTAACGTAATCATAAAAGTAAAGAATGGGTGTTTACGTTCAAAAACTAAACCAAGTATTGTATCTCCTCGCGAGATGTACAAATGAGTATATAAACCAAACAGGTAATCAACCATATAAATGCATTTGTAAACAAGCATGTTCTCACCCCAAAATATATGTAAAACGAGTAAAAACAGGGGAGCTATAAACTCACCTCGATGTTGAAGAACGATTGACAGATAGGCATCTAATATGCACAACACAACGGAAGACGAAACGGCTTGACCGAGAAGATGCAGCTTAACTTAACGGCTAAGTCCCACTAGCCTAGGATAATGAATTTGGGTTTTCCGATGAATGGTTACGTCAACGCGACACGTTGATAAAGATTTAGATTTTCAATTGGTAATAGTTTGGTGGTTGGTTAAATAAATAAATTGAAAAGTGAACGCAAAGTATGTAATATATTCTGTATATATTACATAGAAAAAAATAAACCCCTTATATCACTCATACCTTGAATTATATAACAAAGACAAACAATCCTACCAAACATTAATGTGTCGTAATATAATGCTTTGCAAAGTATTATATAATAGTGTGAGTAAATAATAAACCAAATATTTCGACAACCAATTTAAGTTAAAAAGAAGTCCTTTGCATAAAAGTGGACACACGACTTAAAGTTGATAGTTTAAAACAAACGATGCTTGTAAAAGCAATTTACAAAAACAATATGATGTTATCTCTAGCTGACAATTATAAAATATAAAATAATATTTTAAATAAATTTATATTTCGTTTACACATCCCCTTCTCGACGGGTCGTAGTCAAAATAGTTTATCTCATGGTAAAAGATGTAAATAGTTTCCGTTCGATTATCCGGTTATTGAGATAAACAATTATTTTACAATATTATTTAAAATATAACTTAGTCCCTTTTATCGGTTTCTAAAATAATAGAGGCTTTAGTAAAACATTACTAAATATAAAAGTTTATATAAATTTTGCCATGACATTTCCGTTTATATATAACGTTTCCCATATTTATCAACTCTAATTTTTTCCACTTTTCAATATATCCACGTGTTTCAAATATATATTCTTATATATTTTTATATAAACTAAGCAAAGTAATAATTATTATATTTATTTAACCATTTAAACCACCAACCGGTTTATATTAATAAATTCTTATGTATATTGCTTATCATTTATATTACCCAAACACACCCTTTACGAAAATCTGCTCACCCAAACGCACCTATTTCTGCTAAACCAACCAAACGGACCCTTTTTGTTGTCTTCTCTAAACCCAAACGCACCCCTTGGTTCTTATGTTAACCCAAACGCACCCCTTGGTGCAAATCTGCCCAACCAAACGCCCCTTTATTTCAAATTTGTCAAACCAAACACGCCCCTTGCGTTTTTTCTCTTGCTAATAACCAAACACCCCTTTTTGGCAAATCTGCCAAAACCAAACACACCTTATGTGCCAATAGCTGCATAACAAATATGCGCCTTAGTTTTTTTCCTACCAAGCCAAACGCCCTAATCGTGTACCAAACCGCACCTAATTGGTATTTCATCAACCAAACGCAACACCTAATGCAGATTTCTTTATAAGACCAAACACGCCACCCTAATCATTTCTATTTATAAACCCAAACGCGCCCTAATCAGTTACCTTTATAAACGCAAACGCAACCTGGGTTTGTTGAACAGCCATCTTCCCAAACGTACTCTGCTGCGTTCTTAATAAACCAAATACACCCTAATCTATGAAAAACAAAACCAAGGCACCCTTGTGGTGTTTTATGCTAAACGACAGAAAAGATTTTTCAGATTAAGGAAAGGTTAAAAATGGCAAGGAGTCGCCAGAAAAGCTACGCTGATAAGAGGCGTAAGCCTCTTGAATTCAAAGTTGGAGACCGAGTGGTACTAAAGGTATCTCCATGGAAGGGAGTGGTACGATTTGGTAAGAAAAGAAATCTAGCACCACGGTACGTGGCACCGTTTGAAATAGTAGAGTGTGTTGGACCGGTAGCTTATCGGCTGAAATTACCCCAGGAACTAAGCTGTGTTCACGACACGTTTCATGTGTCTAACCTCAAGAAATGTTTGGCTGAGCCAGATGTTCAGGTGCCTTTGGATGAGATCGAGATTGATGAAAATCTGCGATTTGTCGAAGAGCCTATTGAGATCGTAGCACGAGATGTGAAAAAGCTAAAGCGAAGAAGAATCCCATTAGTTAAAGTTCATTGGAACTCTCGGCAAGGAGCTGAGTATACCTGGGAACATGAAGACCAATTCTGGAAGAAATATCTGCATCTCTTCTCTGAAACCATACCTCCTTCAGGTGTTGCAACCTGAGCCTTGAGGACAAGGCTCTTCTAACCGGAGGAGACTGTAACATTCCGTATTTTCAGGTCATTTACGACGTCATATATTTCACTAATTATTTTTTTTTCTCGTACGCGTTTACTTTAATTCTTATTATATAGTTAAATCGCGTAAACTAAAAATCAACAATTAGCGTAAACGGATACCAAACGAATTTAAGTTTACGTCAAGAAATCATTTTATTATTATTACTAAAGTAATAATTTACTTATTATGTTTTATTTTTATCGGTTACGTAAAACGTTACGTTTCGCGATAAATTACGTTTAGGTATTCCCGGAATAACCAAAATAAATATACGCTTCAACTAATACCTATGCTTATATACAATGCTCAAAAGTTTATAAAACTTTATCAATAAACATCACCTTAGCCGAATCCTTTAAAAAAGAAATAAGCTAGATCTTTCAATTTTACAAAAGTTACATATCATTAAGTAAAACTTACAACTTTCACAAATGAAAGTATTCATTCATTTTCAAGAAATAAAAGAGCTAGCTAGTTATTTCCTCATTTCCATGGGATCACTCTCTCATTAGGGAACCAAGAAACACATGCATTTATCACAAGTAACATGTACATCTATGGTTAGTAAGACCTAGCTACACTTGACCAAGAAAAAGCCTTAAGACCCTCATCTTGTCCCCCTTGGTTTCCAATGACCCAAAACCCTCCCCCTTTGAATATCTTGGTTAATTTTCTATCACTCTTACCACCTTTCTCTTATATATTACATGCATACAAGGTGATAACATCCACAAGTCTTAAACACTTACTAAAAATCATATTTTTTCTCTCTTTTTGGCTACATAGGCCACGACACAAATTGCCCAACACAAACAAACCATACAATCTTTTTATACAACTCATACAAGTTTTCATACACTATGTCTAAGATACCTCAAGATGTTTTAAAGGTTTGATCAAGCCTTTAAAAGGATTAAGCAAGAAAAGGAAGCTAGGGTTTACTTGGGAAAATTAGGGTTTTCACTTTACATTTTCAAGCCAAAGGTTTAAATCACAAGGGTGTGATTGTTCTCCTTTTCACTACTCATTCATACAAGGTCATCTAAAACCCTAATCATTTCATAATTATGATTTTATGTGTTTATATGTTCTATTTAGCAATATCACCATTTAGGAAATGTTTTAACATGAAAAATGGATTTTTACTTGTGATCATTGATTTCTACACTTTTTCACATGTTATATGGATGGTATATTGAGGTTATAAAAGGGTTGTAAGACTTGTACACTCTTGGTTATGTGTAAAAATGATTATGTATAAACTAGTGATTAAAGTGTACTTAAGAAAGTTATGGTTTATAAGTGTGATTATGGACTTGTTAACTTGGACATTTGGACAATCCATGGACTAATGGACTTTATTATATGTAAGACATATAATATATATATGGTATAAAAGACTTGTGGTAATTTACAAAGTTGAAAGTTATAAAAACAAAGCTTAAATATGGATTTAAGAAAGACGTGCAAACTTTCTGTTTAAATTCGACATATAATCTGTCCATTTTATATTTTCATAAGATAGTACGTCTCATGACGATTCCAAAAAGCTAAGAAACTCGAAAAACGGATTAATAACGAAAAAGATACGTAGTTTACGAGTTACACGTTAATTAAACGCGTTATAAAATAAACTTTATAAAAGCAAGTTGTAAAATATTTCTAAAACAGAAAGTTTAGTAGTTTTCACAGATTGTACATATTTTTTGATTTCAAAATGATAAGAAACGTAATTTTTCAATCAATAACGAAGAAGTTACGAATTACGCGAGTTTACGATAATAATACCTTTATAAAAATACTTTTATAAAAAGTTACTGTTCATGACAGAAACATTTATTTTTTTAAAGCTCATAAATAGATAGAACTTTTAATTACGAGATCGTGCTAGAAAGAATCGCTAAAAACGGAGCTATAACGAATAAAATACGACGTTTACGATAACAAAAACTATAAAAATAAATTATAAACTGGTGTGAACAGTAAAATTTACTGTTCATAGTTGGTCCAAATTTTGACAATGTCAAATTATGATAACTCGTCTTAATACGAAAGCGTGAGCATAAGAAACGTCAAAATCGGGCTTAAAACGCGAAAGTTACGCCAGTTTTACTAAAACGGTAATTATAAACGTTTTAACTTATTAAACACAATTTTACTAAAACAATTAGATGGTGATGTAGCTATATAGAATTATATGTGGCATTAGTTAGTCAAGGTGCTTAGTACTTATACGGCCTATATTAATTTAGGTTGCATTCCGTCATTGCCGTGACGCATTTTCTGGTATTTGGAGTATCAATAACTCGAGGTGAGTTCATAGCCCCATTTCTATCTACTTGTTTTATAAACTCTACGGGGTGAAATTACATGCTTGTTTTACTACGGACACAAGTGTTCTAAACTGTATGCTATCCAGATTATTGCCTGATTATTATTACCTAAGTTACCACAATGCCATCTAAGTCCCTAATATCATGAACCGTCAATTGCTATTATAGTGAGCGCTAGTGTCGTGGATAGATCTATTGGGACTAACAATCCCCACCGGAATTTATGGTCACAAGTTGATCATGGTGCATTTAACATTTAGAGAACTGTAGGCTGTTTTGGCAGACACCCTACCTATTTGGGGCAGACAGACAGTTAAGGCTTCGGGGTCATGAGCTTAGCGCAATAATACATGTTTTGGACTACTGAATTTGTTTCATAGTCTACTTTCACTTAAATCTTGTGGTCCACTCTTTACTTGATAAACCTATGAATTCACTCAACCGTTGTGTTGACTTTTAGCATGTTTAATTTCAGGTCCTAAGGTATAAGCTTGGATGGGAGCCGTGATGGATATCAATGAAGATGGATTCTGTGTTTATTTAAATTCGATGCAACTTTTATCTATAAAAACTTATGTCATCTTTTGGGATTATGAAGCTTTTGTTTAAAAGAACGTATGTAGTATGTTTATGACTCTTTTAATATTTTGGGACCATAACTGAAAACTCTGATATTTTATAATGCATCGAATGTACTTATTTAAAACGTCTCTTTGAGGTCATTTCCTATATCTTGATTGTTGTGCTATGAAGTCGCACCCCAATGCTACTATTCCACTGCCTGTCCGATTTTGGGGGTGTGACATTTTGTTTGTTTTGCAATTCAAAAGACGGAAATTCATTCGCTTATCATCCAAATCTGAATTCTTTCAATGATTCTCAAAATCTTTCCGACTATAATTCATTTGTCACAAATTAATAATAAAATCTTTAGAGGATTTAGGAAATAAGGGAGTGAAAAGTTAAAGTTTTTACTTACACAATTAACATTTATGAGTAGTGTTAGCATCTTAACTTGTATTTAATAATGATTCTGTTTTTAAGCTTGGTTTGGTGCGTGTGAAAAATCAAGGACGATGCATTTATTCTTTTTAGTATCTCTTGTTCCATGAAGTTATGAATAAATGCATAAAACTGGTAAAACGAGGTGCTTTTCAAAACTAGTAATTTTTTATCCCCATAGATGAACACTTAGCTACTTTTCTAAGTAATTAATCTAGGAGGTTGAAATTTTTGGTTTTCTAAGTTTGTATTTATGACATTGCGTGAGGACACGACAATAGCTTAGTATGGGGGATTTTGGTATGTGCTTATTTACACATACCTTTTTACCTAATTAAACGGGCTAAAAAGACAAAAAAATGACCAAAAACTGATAAAAATGCATTGTATATGTTTGTTTTATTATTCGTGTCTTGCAGGTATCAGATATTTTACAAAAAGGACAAAAATAAAGCTAAAACAGACAAAGCCGAGCACGGGAATGGAAAGAATGCGAAAAACCGAGGCCAAAGACGTACTCATTTTCTATGGACCAACCCATACCTATTTTATTGGGCCGGGTCAGCCCAATAACTTTTATACTATGAACCTTATTAGCCTAAACCTTTCTTGGCCCAAGTCCATAAAACCAAGCCAGAATCTCACTAAACCTGTTTCCAAGTTAAATGAATAAGCCAGGTCAATGTTTACTATTTATCCATCTCTTTTCCCTCTCAGATTCACACGCTATTAACAACCATGGTAAATTCCCTCATCCCACACGCTCTCATTGTGTCTAGAAGATCATAAGGAATGCGTGTGCACCTCACAATTGCCACGCTGGCGATCCTGTGGATAATGATTGGTGGAAGTGACGTGATATAGAATCAAGGGCCCAGATGTATTCATCAAAGGCGGTTAATGATTGGAAGGCCAGGATTGATTGATGAGACACGCTCCTTTGGCCTAGAAGCTTCATCATCAGGCTATAAATACCCTCATGAATCACACAGGAAAATCATCTAGGTTTTGGGTAGCTTATTGTTTTAGCATATTGTATTTCTTTCCAGCTTATTGTATTTCTTTTTAAAGCATTGTACTCTTTTTAAAGCCAAAATTAGTATAGTCTGCCATGCCTTTTTCAAGTCCTCTTTCTAGCTTATTATCTAGTCTATTTTTCTTGAGTTAAGCTAATTTTAGTTCTGCAAGTATTAGTCTTAGTTTGTTCTAAAGTTCTTTGGCTTTTTTCTCTTGGCTTAATTGGTTTTTTCAGCAGCTTAAATTCTGTCCAAAAGGTCTTTTAAGTCCTTCCTTTGAGTCTGCTGTCTTTTAGGTTTTTGGTGCTTTTGAGCCTATTTTATTTGCTTATTTTGAAATCCTTTATGCTTATTTAGTTTAGTGATTTGTCTGTTTTGCTTTTTATCTTATTCCTTTTGCTAAATAGTTCATTAAGATAGCTTAAAGTAGGTAAAAATCCTTTGAAAATGTCCTTAGAGTCTGCTGCTATACCATTGTCCCTTAGTGTGCTTTCCAACTTATATGGCTAGCTTATGGGTTCATCAGTGCTTATTAGGTCTAGGTTAGGTTCTATCTTTAGCTCATTAGGTTTCTTATTGCTTATTTAATCTTAAAAGTTCAAAACAGTTTTAGCTTAAAAATCACTAAACTTAATAAGTTGAAACTGTCACTTTTTCTTATGCTTATTTCCAGCTTATAATGTTTGCTTGTTTCTAGTTTTTATAGCTTATTGAGTCTAGGGTAGGATCTGTTTTTTAGCTTTTTAGGTTTCTAGTTGCTTTTGAGTCCTAAAAGCCAAAACAGTTTTAGCTTCTTAGTCATTAGAGTTAATAAGCAAAACTGTCTTTTTTTAACTAGCTTTTTCCTAGCTTAAAAAATAAGTTCTGTCATAAGTCTCTTTATTAATGTTGTTAATTTTTGCTTACTTTAGCTTTTTCAAAAAGAAAACTTAAAAAAAATGTTTTGCAAAAAGAGATGGCCACAGGTTTCGAGCCTATGACCTTCCCTTTTCATACCAACGCCTTAACTCACACTCACTTAACCATCTGTGCCCTTAGGTCTTTTCTGAAAGACTTTAGGGTGCATTTGGTTTTAAGGGTTTTTTGACTATTAAGTGTTATAAGCTGTTTTGTTTATTTATAGCTTATTAGCATAAGCTCTTTAGCCAGTTTTATTTTTCTTAGGTTTAGAATTGTTTAAAGTATTTTCTGTAATTTTTCTAGAATTTTTAAAATTAGTTTACTATTTTTAATGATTTATTTAGATTAAATCTGTTTTTAATTCATATTAAATAAAATAAAAATAAAAAAATATAATTCTTTTTCTGAAAATTATTTTTAGTCATTTAGGATTTTTAGAAATTAAATTTGAGTTTGTAGGGTTAAAATTTGAATTACTTGCTTAAATATCGCGTTTTTTTTAAATTCCCGTTAACGTTTTCGTGTTTTATTTTTATTTGCCTTAATTTTTGCTTGCCTTTACTAGTTTTTACATTTATATCTGTAGAAATAGAAAACCAAATCAAAATCTTGAATTATTCAAATCACGCGATCACAAACTTAACCTCGATTTTCAATTCGCACCTCGTCGGGATACGACTCGGGAAGGTTTTGGATTTTACTTTGGATAAAAGTAATCTTCTAGAATCCTCGCGGAATACTTATCTTATACTATTATTGATAATTAGGTATTTTAGGTATATATTTTATATCCTATTTTGCTTGAATCAATTTTTGGCGCCGTTGCCGGGGAGGTGTGTGCGATTATCGTGTTTACGTTTGAAGATTAGTTTTTGAAGACCCTTCCTCGTGAAGTTATCATTTTTTAATTGTGAATATTCTCTTCTTATTATAAAAATATAAAAATACAAAAATATTTTACACTTCTATTTTTATTTTCTTTTAATATAAAAAATTAACCTTTTGTTAAATGTCGTTTCGGCTCATCTTTAGTTAACAAACTAAAAGAGAGGTATAAGGAGGGTTGATCCTACGATTTTTCAACCCGAAAGGAGAAGGTTTTTAAAACACTTCGCGCTTACCCGCTCCTCCGCTTCTTTGTGCGTTTTCTAGAGAGCTACCGTGCACTTTTGACTTTCGGTTATCAAAAATATTTTTCTTTCTTATTTTTTATGTATTATTTTAACAATCTATAAATATTCTTCTTTACCATCTTATCCGTTTAATTCTTATTTTCTCAACCCTCTAATTTCGTTTAATTCTTATGTCGTCATTCAACCAACTTAATTGTTTTGGGTGTGGAGAGCCGATTGATGATTTACGTTGTCGATGGTGTACTTGTGAGAGGTGTGGATATGATCTTAGAGATGGATTTTGTTTGTTTTGCAATTCAAAAGACGGAAATTCATTCGCTTATGATCCAAATCCGAATTCTTTCAATGATTCTTAAAATCTTTCCGACTACCCTCCACAACCCCAGTACCAGACGTATTCTTGTGAGTTATGTGGGAACGATGCTCATTATGGTTACGATTGTCCACCTCAAGTTCCGATTGTCTACAATCAAGAACCGTGTTTCAATCAAAACTTTGATAATAATTTTCCACAAACTTCATCAAGTTTTCCACAACAATACCTTTGTTGTGAGAACTGCGGGGGTCCTCATGAAAGTTTTCAATGTCAACCGATGAACCAAAATTTCTATAATTCTTCCGGTTTTGACCAATTTCAACCCCCGCAGTATCTCGTCATTCATCAACCTCCTCAAGAAACGAGTAAGGAAATTTTGCAAGCCAGAGAAAACCTAATGAAATCTATACAAACCTTTTTAAAGAAGTTTAATCGTATATCTTTTAGAGAAACGCCAAAGGTTTTATCGCTAGCTTGGGAATTTTTTTTTGAAATTCAGCATGCTCAACCAGAGGATATACAAGAATTGCTTCATAAACTTCTTAACGATTTGCAAATTATAAGTGAGGAGCTGGCTGAATATATTAATTCTCCGAGTTGGAATTGTCCTACCTTCTACGACGATGATGATGAGTACACTATTCAATATAGGGAATATTTAGAGAATTCGTCTAATGCAATCACACCCGTCTTACCAATCGAGGAACCCGATAACTCTCTAAGTATGGGGGACGAGCATCTTAGCACTATTCCGGAAACGGAATCGGACGAAGTAACAAAGTCTAGTGTTGAGGACCTTGTCCCAATCCCAAGTGAGTCCGAGGGTATTTCCAACGATACGTGTGATGTGCCTTTTTGTGATAATTCTCCTCCTCTTGAATTTTTAAACGATCACTTTGAGATTTTCTCTGATTTTAACAATGATTGTACTTCGAGTTATGACGATTCTTTTGAGGACATCGATTACGTTGAGGCATCACCTCCCGATTCTGAGCTCGTCAGCTTAGCGGAGGTGAAGGACGATATACTTCATGAGAAATTATTGAATATCAATCTTCTTATTGCTTGTGATTTACCTTCGAGTAATGATTTCTCTCCCATTAGTTGTTTTTGAGGAAAAATCCGTGACTTTCTCTAACCCTCTTTTCGATTTAAATGATGATTTTACCTCTAGTGATAACGAGTCACTATCCGATGAGGACGTTCCGGAAGACAATTTTAAAATTTACTCGAACCCTCTTTTCGAATTCGATGACGAATACATCTCTAGTGACGTAAATCCTTTTTTTGATGATATGTTAGAGGACATCGAGTGCAAGGATTCTTATGATTCCAACCTTGATGAGTCGACTTTCCTAGTCACACCTCTTTCCGATTCTAATGAGGATGAGTGTCTAGCCCCAAGTGACGACATTGAGCTTCTTCTTCACCATAATCCGTCTATAAGCGTTGTTTCCATTCTCGAGGAGTTCACCGATGAACCGCCTCTCGAAGAGAATGATGATTTATTTGATTTGGAATATAAAGAGAATGATTGGAAGAAGATTTTGTTCGACGCTCCAATTAATGATTTGATTATCGAGGATAAATTTTTTTACCCCGAGATTCATGAGATATTTTTTTCTCCTGCATATGTGAACTTATCCTTTGTGAATCGCCATTGTCTTTCCTTCACATACGTTATCCGAATTTTTCTTCCTTATTTCACTTATCCGGTGAATTCTCCTTTTCCTCTCTCATCCGGGAGTGAGGATATCATTTTTGACCTCGGCATCTCCGCTTTTCATTTTTCTTCTCTAAAGCCGGTGGCATATGAATGTCCAATGGAAGTTTGCTCTTCCACGTGTTTCGTCCCTGCTATCAAAATGATATAGGGTAAGTCAAGCTAGAGATTTGAACAAAAACAAGCGCTTCGTGGGTAGCAACCCATGCTTATCATTATTTATAGTATATTAGTATAATAATTATGAATAAATGTGATGTGAGGAGGCTCACCTCTTCCTTTCTCGTGTTTCGTGTTTTGTGGTTTAGGATTGCCCAGATTTTGAAGACTCTCGTGCTCGTGGTTTTGTCCATCATCCACTCGATCTTCAATCCTTCGCATGCTTATATATGGGAATCCAATATCCTAGATCTTATAGATTTAACGTTTATCTATTAGCATAATTAATAAACGACTTTAGATTTGCGTAGAGACTCCCTAATATTTAGATTATGCCTTGAAATTAGTATGGGGGTGACAGTCTCTCATTGAGGACAATGTGTAGTTCTAGTATGGGGGGGGGATCTTTCGATTTTATCTTACTTGCATTTGCCTTGTCTTCGCGTAACCCCTTTTTTCCACCAAAAACACCAAAAATTGCAAAAATTTAAAAATTCTCAAAAATAAAATAAGTGTTTTGAAACGTCGTTTTATCTTTTTAAGAAAAATTTTGACTGATCGAGCATATTGCGCTTAGCTTGCCCTTACTTATTTAAAAATTTAGCTTTTCCTAGTCTTTTATACAAGAAGCTTTAAAACGCGAATTTTAGCTTTAAATACGGCCAAGAGTTTTCAAATTTCCATGATAGACTTTAAATCATGCAAAGCTTGGTTTATTAGATAGCATCGCCGAATCTTTTTAGTAAAGATTTTAAATTTTGCGAAGAACGAAATATGATAGGGTTTTGTATATGTTAGATGCTAAACATAGAGTGTTGGATCTCTTTAATGTCCTAACGGTTAATTATGGCTTTTGCTCCCATCAACTTAATAAACGTTATATAATTGTTGAATGAATAAAGTTACTTTAGGTTTTTGCGATTCTTACTTTAAATCACTTTGTAGAGATTCCTTCTGGTGAAAGTAAAGTACATATCGAGATTTTGTTAGTGTTGTGGGGAAATAGACTCCTGGACCATGGTCGGCTCGCAAACGACTGTGGAGTTGTTTAAAAGCCACATGACTTGAAATTTGCTAATAATAATACGTTATGTAAATAACGAAGCCGAAGAGACAATGCGTCTTGCCGGTCACCACGATGTGGTAGTCGTTTAAAGGGTGGAGTGTAGAATAAATATTAAAAATGTGGGATGATTAAAGTTTACTGCATCTGCCGGCTCACAACCGATGTTGAGTATCTAAATAAGGGATATTGTAATTTCCGAGACTGATAAAAGTTTGCTGCATCTTGCCGGATCACAACCGATGTTGCAGCCTTCTAAAAGGTCAAGGAAATTACCAAGGTCGAAATATGTTTGCTGCATCTTGCCGGCTCACAACCGATATTGCAGCCTTCTAAAGGACCGAGGTTAAATAATGTTGCAATAAAAACAATAATAAAGCCAAATTTCGACTCCGAGGTTATCTAAAAAGGATAACCCCTAAATCGTACGAAATTAGAACCTTAATGTGGACCTTATTCTTACCATATCGTCTCTTTAGGAAAGGATTTCAAACTAATTGTGGTCTAAACTGGGTTTACTTTATAAAAATAAAGACATTAATTCATTTGTCACAAATTAATAATAAAATCTTTAGAGGATTTAGGAAATAAGGGAGTGAAAAGTTAATGTTTTTACTCACACAATTAACATTTATGAGTAGTGTTAGCATCTTAACTTGTATTTAACAATGATTTCGTTTTTAAGCTTGGTTTGGGGCGGGTGAAAAATCAAGGACGATGAATTTATTCTTTTTAGTATTTCTTGTTCCATGAAGTTATGAATAAATGCATAAAATTAGTAAAACATGGTGCTTTTCAAAACTAGTAATTTTTTTATCCCTGAGATGAACACTTAGCTACTTTTCTAAGTAATTAGTCTAGGGGGGTTGAAATTTTTGGTTTTCTAAGTTTGTATTTATGACATTGCGTGAGGACATGACAATAGCTTAGTATGGGGGATTTTGGTATGTGCTTATTTACACATACCTTTTTACCTAATTAAACGGGCTAAAAAGACCAAAAATGACCAAAAACTGATAAAAATGCATTGTATATGTTTGTTTTATGATTCGTGTCTTGCAGGTATCGGATATTCAACAAAAAGGACAAAAATAAAGCTAAAACAGACAAAGCCGAGCACGGGAATGGAAAGTACGCGAAAAACCGATGCCAAAGACGTACTCATTTTCTATGGACCAACCCATACCCATTTTATTGGGCCGGGTCAGCCCAATAACTTTTATATTATGAACCTTATTAGCCTAAACCTTTCTTGGCCCAAGTCCATAAAACCAAGCCCGAATCTCACTAAACCTGTTTCCAAGTCAAATGAATAAGCCATGTCAATGTTTACTGTTTATCCATCTCTTTTCCCTCTCAAATTCACACGCTATTAACAACCAGGGTAAATTCCCTCATCCCACACGCTCTCATTGCGTCTAGAAGATCATAAGGAATGCGTGTGCACCTCACAATTGCCACGCTGGCGATCCTGTGGATAATGATTGGTGGAAGTGACGTGATACAGAATCAAGGGCTCAGATGTATTCATCAAAGGCGGTTAATGGTTGGAAGGCCATGATTGATTGATGGGACACACTCCTTTGGCCTAGAAGCTTCATCATCAGGCTATAAATACCCTCATGAATCACACACGAAAATCATCTTGGTTTTAGCTTTAGGGTAGCTTATTGTATTTCTTTCCAGCTTATTGTATTTCTATTTAAAGCATTGTACTCTTTTTATAAAATAAATAAAATTTTAGCTTACCTTATATGGTTCATTAAATTTCTGTTTCACTTTTAGTGTTTTTAAATAATAAGTTTTCTTGAAAAGCTGTTCTAATAAGCTCTTAGCCACCTTAATACTTTCTGTTAACACTGATAAGCTTAATAAGCTTATCAGTGTCAGCCTTGTTCATTTGAAATAGAAATCTAAAATAAGCTTGGAAGATAAGCCAGTTAGGGAAGGGCTTATGGGGTTATTAGATTGCTAATTTATAAGCTGGGTAGGTCCTCAAAGCTTATTAGGATTATTTGATACCTGTTTTAGCAAGCGATAAAGGTATACTTTCTATTTCCTTTTTCCTTTTTAATGCTTATTTGCTCATTTGCTTATTTAGTGTTTATTGCTTATCCTAATGGCTTATTAGTGCTTAATTTAGCTTTATCAGTTTAGTTAGTAGCTTAAGAAGTAGTTTAAATAGAATTTTATAAAATCAGTCGTTTTAGTAGTTTAAAATAGCTTATAGGTTTAGCTTATTATCTAGGGCTTATTCTTCTAGAGTTTTTGCTTAATTGTTCTTATTTGTCATAATGCTTTATCTGTTTTTGCAATTTAGTGCTTATTAAAGTCTGTTTAGCTTAAAAATTAGTTTTTCAAGTTTATAAGGAATGTTTGGGTTAAGTTCTAAAACGAGTCAAATTTTGTTTAAAGCTATTTTTAGGTTTTCAAGTCAGTTTCAACAATCTTTAACTAGGCCTAAAAGTCAGCTTCCATAAGATGTTATTTTTTAAATCTAAAATGTTAAGTTCAATTTACTCATTGTTTGAATATATGGAAATTTAGTTTGATATATCAGCTTATTTGCTAGATTTTAATTAGATGCTACTTGGAGTGTTTTTTATGTCCTTAATGCAGTAGAATATAAGTTGATAAAGTGTGCATTTGCCAATTTAATAGGTAAGATAATATAAGCTCTTTGGACATCAATCTTAATATGTTTTTAGCTTTTGAGTCTTTGCATTAGCTTAATCTAGCTTAATTTAGGTCTGCAAATTGCCTTTTAAAACCAAAAAGCCAAAATTAGTATAGTCTGCCATGCCTTTTTCAAGTCCTCTTTCTAGCTTATTATCTAGTCTATTTTTCTTGAGTTAAGCTTATTTGAGTTCTGCAAGTATTAGTCTTAGTTTGTTCTAAAGTTCTTTGGCTTTTTTCTCTTGGCTTAATTGGTTTTTTCAGCAGCTTAAATTCTGTCCAAAAGGTCTTTTAAGTCCTTCCTTTGAGTCTGCTGTCTTTTAGATTTTTGGTGCTTTTGAGCCTATTTTATTTGCTTATTTTGAAATCCTTTATGCTTATTTAGTTTAGTGATTTGTCTGTTTTGCTTTTTATCTTATCCCTTTTACTAAATAGTTCATTAAGATAGCTTAAAGTAGGTAAAAATCCTTTGAAAATGTCCTTAGAGTCTGCTGCTATACCATTGTCCCTTAGTGTGCTTTCCAACTTATATGGCTAGCTTATGGGTTCATCAGTGCTTATTAGGTCTACGTTTGCACCTCGTCAGGATACGACTCGGGAAGGTTTTAGATTTTACTTTGGAAAAAAGTAATCTTCTAGAATCCTCGCGGAATACTTATCTTATACTATTATTGATAATTAGGTATTTTAGGTATATATTTTATATCCTATTTTGCTTGAATCTATTTTTGGCGCCGTTGCCGGGGAGGTGTGTGCGATTATCGTGTTTACGTTTGAAGATTAGTTTTTGAAGACCCTTCCTCGTGAAGTTATCGTTTTTTAATTGTGAATATTCTCTTCTTATTATAAAAATATAAAAATACAAAAATATTTTACAATTCTATTTTTATTTTCTTTTAATATAAAAAATTAACCTTTTGTTAAATGTCGTTTTGGCTCATCTTTAGTTAACAAACTAAAAGAGAGGTATAAGGAGGGTTGATCCTACGATTTTTCAACCCGAAAGGAGAAGGTTTTAAAACACTTCGCGGTTACCCGCTCCTCCGCTTCTTTGTGCGTTTTCTAGAGAGCCACCGTGCACTTTTGACCTTCGGTTATCAAAAATATTTTTCTTTCTTATTTTTTATGTATTATTTTAACAATCTATAACTCCTTATTCTTTTCCTCATTATTACGTTTAATTTTATTTTTCACCTCTAAATTTCGTTAATTCTTGTAGGTCGTCATTCAAACCAACTTAATTGTTTTGGGGTGAGTTTGTAGATGGGTTGGGGTTGTGTGGAGAGCCGCTAATGATTGACGTTGCCGATGGGTTTTGGGGGGGCACTTGTGAGAGGTGTTGATATGATCTTAGAGATGGATTTTATTTGTTTTGCAATTCAAAAGATGGAAATTCATTCGCTTATGATCCAAATCCGAATTCTTTTAATGATTCTCAAAATCTTTCCGACTACCCTGCTGCACAACCCTCGTACTTTGACCGTTATTCTTGCGAGTTATGTGGGACCGGATGCTCAGTATGGTTCCGATTTGAACACCTTAAGTTTCGATTGTCTACAATTAAGAACCGTGTTTCAATCAAAACTTTGATAATAAATTTCCACAAAATTCATCAAGTTTTCCACAACAATACCTTTGTTGTGAGAACTACGGAGGTCCTCATGAAAGTTTTCAATGTCAACCAATGAACCAAAATTTCTATAATTCTTCCGGTTTTGACCAATTTCAACCCTCGCAGTATCTCGTCATTCATCAACCTCCTCAAAAACCAGTAAAGAAATTTTGCAAGCCAGAGAAAACCTAATGAAATCTATACAAACCTTTTTAAAGAAGTTTAATCGTATATCATTTAGAGAAACGCCAAAGGTTTTATCGCTAGCTTGGGATTTTTTTTTTGAAATTCAGCATGCTCAACCAGAGGATATACAAGAATTGCTTCATAAACTTCTTAACGATTTTAAAATTATAAGTGATGAGCTGGCTGAATATATTAATTCTCCGAGTTGGAATTGTCCTACCATCTACGACGATGATGATGAGTACACTATTCAATATAGGGAATATTTAGAGAATTCGTCTAATGCAATCACACCCGTCTTTCCAATCGAGGAACCCGATAACTCTCTAAGTATGGGGGACGAGCATCTTAGCACTATTGCGAAAACGGAATCGGACGAAGTAACAAAGTCTAGTGTTGAGGACCTTGTCCCAATCCCAAGTGAGTCCGAGGGTATTTCCAACGATACGTGTGATGTGCCTTTTTGTGATAATTCACCTCCTCTTGAATTTTGAAATGACCACTTTGAGATTTTCTCCGATTTTAACAATGATTGTACTTCGAGTTATGTCGATTCTTTTGAGGACATCGATTACGTTGAGGCATCACCTCCCGATTCTGAGCTCGTCAGCTTAGAGGAGGTGAAG
Organism: Tanacetum coccineum; assembly: GCA_026074375.1. NCBI lineage: Eukaryota > Viridiplantae > Streptophyta > Magnoliopsida > Asterales > Asteraceae > Tanacetum > Tanacetum coccineum. The sequence continues at coordinate 84,948 of BQNB010004927.1, read as the reverse complement.
GACGATATACTTCATGAGAAATTATTGAATATCAATCTTCTTATTGCTTGTGATTTACCTTCGAGTGATGATTTCTCTCCCATTAGTATTTTTGAGGAAAAATCCGTGACTTTCTCTAACCCTCTTTTCGATTCAAATGATGATTTTACCTCTAGTGATAACGAGTCACTATCCGATGAGGACGTTCCGGAAGACAATGTTAAAATTTACTCGAACCCTCTTTTCGAATTCGACGACGAATATATCTCTAGTGACGTAAATCCTCTTTTTGATGAGGTGTTAGAGGACATCGAGTGCAAGGATTCTTATGATTCCAACCTTGATGAGTCGACTTTCCTAGTCACACCTCTTTCCGATTCTAATAAGGATGAGTGTTTCACTCCTAGTGACGACGTTGAGCTTTTACTTCACCATGATCCGTCTATAAGCGTTGTTTCCATTCTCGAGGGGTTCACCGATGAACCGCCTCTCGAAGAGAATGATGATTTATTTGATTTGGAATCTAAAGAGAATGATTGGAAGAAGATTTTGTACGATGCTCCAATTGATGATTTGATTACCGAGGACAAAGTTTTCGACCCCGGGATTCATGAGATATTTTTTTCTCCTGCATATGTGAACTTATCCTTTGTGAATCGCCATTATCTTTCCTTCACACATGTTATTCGAACTTTTCTTCCTTATTTCACTTATCCGGTGAATTCTCCTTTTCCTCTATCATCCGGGAGTGAGGATATCATTTTTGACCTCGGCATCTACGCTTTTCATTTTTCTTCCCTAAAGCCGGTGGCATATGAATGTCCAATGGAAGTTTGCTCTTCCACGTGTTTTGTCCCTACTATCACAATGATATAGGGTAAGTCAAGCTAGAGACTCGAACAAAAACACGCGCTTCGTGGGTGGCAACCCATGCTTATCATTATTTATAGTATATTAGTATAATAATTATGAATAAATGTGATATGAGGAGGCTCGCCTCTTCCTTTCTCGTGTTTCGTGGTTTAGGATTGCCTAGATTTTGAAGACTCTCGTGCTCGTGGTTTTGTCCATCATCCACTCGATCTTCAATCCTTCGCATGCTTATATATGGGAATCCAATATCCTAGATCTTATTGATTTAACGTTTATCTATTAGCATAAGTAATAAACAACTTTAGATTTGCGTAGAGACCCCCTACTATTTGGATTATGCCTTGAAATTAGTATGGGGGTGACAGTCTCACATTGAGGACAATGTGTAGTTCTAGTATGGGGGGGGGGATCTTTCGATTTTATCTTACTTGCATTTGCCTTGTCTTCGCGTAACCCCGTTTTTCCACCAAAACACCAAAAATTGTAAAAATTTAAAAATTGTCAAAAATAAAATAAGTGTTTTGAAACGTAGTTTTGTCTTTTTAAAGAATAAATTTTAACTTGATTGAGCATGTTGCGCTCTAGCTTGCCCTTAACTTATTTAAATTTAAGCTTTTGCTAGTCTTTTATACAAGAAGCTATAAAACGCGAATTCTAGCTTTAAAAAAGCCAAGAGTTTTTGCAAGTTTCCATGATAGACTTTAAATATGCAAAGCTTGTTTTATTAGACTAAGCATTCGCGGATCTTTTTAGTAATGATTTTAAATTTGCGAAGAACGAAATATGATAGAGTTTTATATAAGTTACATGCTAAACATAGAGTTGTTGGATCTCTATAAGGCTCATAAAGGTTAATTATGTCTTTTTGCTCCCATCAACTTAATAAACGTTATATAATTGTTGAATAAATAAAGTTACTTTAGGTTTTTGCGATTCTTAATTTAAATCACTTCGTAGAGATTCCTTCTAGTGAAAATAAGGTACACATCGAGGTTTTGTCAGTGTTGTGGGGAAATAGACTCCTGGACCATGGTCGGCTCGCATATCGATGTGGCAGTTGTTAAAAGACCACATGACTTGAAATTTGGCTAATAATAATAAGTTATGTAATAAACCGAAGCCGAAATAAGACCACTGCCTCTTGCCGGCTCACAACCGATATGGCAGTCGTTTAAAGGGTGGAGATAATAATAATAATAAAACTGTGGGCTGATAAAAGTTTACTGCATCTTGCCGGCTCACAACCGATGTTGCAGTCATTTAAATAAGGCACATAGTAATAATCCGAGACTAATAAAAGTTTGCTGCATCTTGCAGGATCACAATCGATGTTGCAGCCTTCTAAAGGACCAAGGTTTAATAATGTTACAATAAAAACAATAATAAAGCCAAATTTCAACTTCGAGGTTATCTAAAAATGATAACCCCTAAATCGTGCGAAATTAGAACCTTAATGTGGACCTTATTCTCACCATATCGTCTCTTTAGGAAATGATTTCAAACTAATTGTGGTCTAAACTGGGTTTACTTTATAAAAATAAAGACATTAATTCATTTGTCACAAATTAATAATAAAATCTTTAGAGGATTTAGGAAATAAGGGAGTGAAAAGTTAAAGTTTTTACTCACACAATTACATTTATGAGTAGTGTTAGCATCTTAACTTGTATTTAACAATGATTTCGTTTTTAAGCTTGGTTTGGGGCGGGTGAAAAATCAAGGACGATAAATTTATTCTTTTTAGTATCTCTTGTTCCATGAAGTTATGAATAAATGCATAAAAATGGTAAAACGGGGTGCTTTTCAAAACTAGTAATTTTTTTATCCCTTAGATGAACACTTAGCTACTTTTCTAAGTAATTAGTCTAGGGGGGTTGAAATTTTTGGTTTTCTAAGTTTGTATTTATGACATTGTGTGAGGACACGACAATAGCTTAGTATGGGGGATTTTGGTATGTGCTTATTTACACATACCTTTTTACCTCATCCCACACGCTCTCATTGCGTCTAGAAGATCATAAGGAATGCGTGTGCACCTCACAATTGCCACGCTGGCGATCTTATGGATAATGATTGGTGTAAGTGACGTGATACAGAATCAAGGGCTCAAATGTATTCATCAAAGGCCGTTGATGATTGGAAGGCCAAGATTGATTGATGGGACACACTCCTTTGGCCTAGAAGCTTCATCATCAGGCTATAAATATCCTCATGAATCACACACGAAAATCATCTAGGTTTTAGCTTTAGGGTAGCTTATTGTTTTAGCTTATTGTATTTCTTTCCAGCTTATTGTATTTCTTTTTAAAGCATTGTACTCTTTTTATAAAATAAATAAAATTTTAGCTTACCTTATATTGTTCTTTAAATTTCTGTTTCACTTTTAATGTTTTTAAATAATAAGTTGTCTTGATAAGCTGTTCTAATAAGCTCTTAGCCACCTTAATACTTTCTGTTAACACTGATAAGCTTAATAAGCTTATCAGTGTAAGCCTTGTTCATTTGAAATAGAAATCAGAAATAAGCTTGGAAGATAAGCCAGTTAGGGAAGGGCTTATGGGGTTATTAGATTGCTTATTTATAAGCTGGGTAGGTCCTCAAAGCTTATTAGGATTATTTGATCCCTGTTTTAGCAAGGGATAAAGGTACACTTTCTATTTCCTTTTTCCTTTCTTTACTGCTTATTTGCTCATTTGCTTATTTAGTGCTTATTGCTTATCCTAATGGCTTATTAGTGCTTAATTTAGCTTTATCAGTTTAGTTAGTAGCTTAAGAAGTAGTTTAAATAGAGTTTTATAAAATCTGTCGTTTTAGTAGTTTAAAATAGCTTATAGGTTTAGCTTATTATCTAGGGCTTATTCTTCTAGAGTTTTTGCTTAATTGTTCTTATTTGTCATAATGCTTTATCTGTTTTTGCAATTTAGTGCTTATTAAAGTCTGTTTAGCTTAAAAATTGGGTTTTCAAGTTTATAAGGAGTGTTTGGGTTAAGTTCTAAAACGGGTCAAATTTTGTTTAAAGCTATTTTTAGGTTTTCAAGTCAGTTTCAACAAGCTTTAACTAGGCCTAAAAGTCAGCTTCCATAAGATGTTATTTTTTAAATCTAAAATGTTAAGTTCAATTTACTCATTGTTTGAATCTATGGAAATTTAGTTTGATATATCAGCTTATTTGCTAGATTTTAATTAGATGCTACTTGGAGTGTTTTTTTATGTCCTTAATGCAGTAGAATATAAGTTGATAAAGTGTGCATTTGCCAATTTAAGTTTGTCAAATTCTGTCCAAATTTTCAAGTTCATTTTCAAAGTTTTAAAAGCCACTTTTCAATAGCCAAAATTAGGTAAGATAATATAAGCTCTTTGGACATCAATCTTAATATGTTTTTAGCTTTTGAGTCTTTGCATTAGCTTAATCTAGCTTAATTTAGGTCTGCAAATTGCCTTTTAAAACCAAAAAGCCAAAATTAGTATAGTCTGCCATGCCTTTTTCAAGTCCTCTTTCTAGCTTATTATCTAGTCTATTTTTCTTGAGTTAAGCTTATTTGAGTTCTGCAAGTATTAGTCTTAGTTTGTTCTAAAGTTCTTTGGCTTTTTTCTCTTGGCTTAATTGGTTTTTTCAGCAGCTTAAATTCTGTCCAAAAGGTATTTTAAGTCCTTCCTTTGAGTCTGCTGTCTTTAAGGTTTTTAGTGCTTTTGAGCCTATTTTATTTGCTTATTTTGAAATCCTTTATGCTTATTTAGTTTAGTGATTTGTCTGAATTGCTTTTTATTATATTCCTTTTGCTAAATAGTTCATTAAGATAGCTTAAAGTAGGTAAAAATCCTTTGAAAATGTCCTTAGAGTCTGCTGCTATACCATTGTTCCTTAGTGTGCTTTCCAACTTATATGGCTAGCTTATGGGTTCATCAGTGCTTATTAGGTCTAGATTAGGTTCTATCTTTAGCTCATTAGGTTTCTTATTGCTTATTTAATCTTAAAAGTTCAAAACAGTTTTAGCTTAAAAATCACTAAACTTAATAAGTTAAAACTGTCACTTTTTCTTATGCTTATTTCCAACTTATAATGTGATTCGGGCTAAACTACACCTCTTTTATATATAATATATAATTAAATATAAAATATACATTAAGTATAGTTTAAAAACAAAATCAATGAAACCGAGAAGTAGTATAGAATGTTCCCGGGTTGTTTTATCCCCAACGAGGCTGTGCTGGAAAATTGATACAGTCGGAAGATTGGAGTTTGAATGAGAGAAATGATTTGAGAGTGTGGAAAGCTAAGTTAAACAATAATAAACAAAAACGTTTAAGAAAAACCTAAAAATTATGAAATTAAACTAAAAATGAGCGCCCGATCCGAAAAGAGGTCAAAAACCTACCATTTTCCAATTAACCCTCGAAGAAACTTTTTACTTTAAAACCTACTTAGGAGACCAATAACGACGAATGAAAAAGACTAGATGCAAACGGAGTCGTATCACCCACAACTTACCCGCCACACACACGCCCGCTCGTACTTTGCCACTCCCCACCGATCCACCCTAGACACGCACGATTTTAACATATAAACCCAACACATCTCCCTCCCAAAAACCCCCTCCCCCACAAAAAATCCACAAAAAATAAAAAAACTCCAAAAAAACCAAAACCACCAACACTACAACCCCCCCACGCCCACAAAACCCCAAAATCCCCCCACCACCCAAACTCTCACACCCAACACTCCCAAACCTCCCACCCCCAATTTAACACACACCTCATCCAACTATTCCCCTAACATCTAAACCCTATCCCCTTTAACTCCACACCCTAATTTCAACCCTTCTCCTACCCTTTCTCTTACATCAATAATCCTTCTTATACATCTTATCTTTTTAATCAAAATACTTTAAATACAAAAAAAAAAACATCCCCCAAAAATCCCCCCAATCACTAAATTAACCCCAAAACCCCACCAAAATACCTAAACCCACCTATCTTTTAAAACCCTTCCACTAACCTACCAATACCTTCCCTATAACATATAAAATTTAAACTTCACACTACTAAATGTGTGTGCGCTATGTCGTATATCTCTCTTTGATTCTTTTATCTTGGGTGTGACATAGTCTATGTTAGAGAGTTCTCCTCACACACATTATCACATGCTAACACCTCCACTCCACTATAGTTACCACCACCACCTATCCATACATTTTTGTAAAAAAAAAACAGTATGATATATATATATGATATAATATACAAAAATACTTAACACACTCACTCTCTACGCTACTCATCTATCTTTTTTTATAGTTTTCGTTCACCCATTCTTAACTCCCAATTCAAATTTCATATAGTATCAATATTATTTTTTACTCTTATTGATTTATATATCTTATTCTTTAGCGTGTCATGAAATTAACCACTACAACTCCCCCTCCATTTTTATCTCTATTTACTATAACTCCTTGTAGAGGTTCACCTCAACAATAACTCCAAACCACACGCTCGCGCTTTAAAACCACCTCCCCTTATACACCACCCTCTAACTACCATAAAATACATTCAAATCAAAACCCCCACCACCTCCCCCTAAAATAAAAATTTAAAAACTCTATATGTGTCTTCCTCACCACCACACACACCTCCCCGTATGTTATCCCCCCCCAACCTCTCCGCCAACACATCGACTGTGTGTGATATCTGCTTCTGTCGTCTACTATATCATCGCTATCTTAAATCACTAGTCTATGTGTCTAAGAGAAGCAGTTGCGAGGAGTAGACCTGGTGAGTCTCTCGCGTTGCCAAAAGAGGTCGCGGTCGCTCTAACGCTCGAGAGCATAATCAGTAAGATGAGAGACACTTGTCGCTAGAGATCTAAGAGTGAGAGTCGCACCCCTCATCTATAGTGACGAGAGTATGAAACTTGGGTACGCTGGGTGCTCTAGTCAAAAAGTGGCTTAATACCCACAGCAGTACTAACTAAAGAGTTAGTACTGTTGGTATTGGATTTGGCTTTTAAAAACCTCAATAAGCAAAAGAAAAAGGGAAATAAGCTATCTAAGGCAGCTAAAACACCTAATAAGCAACTAAGGACTCAAAAACAACAATTAAAGAGAACTAAATAAGCTGGAAAGAAAAATAAGCTATAAGCCAAATTGGCTTGGGTTTGCAGTCCCAAAAGGGCCTTGGGGCACTTTTAGGGCTATTTCTTAAGCCCTAAAAGTGAGACCCAATGGTTGAGCTTATAGGGGGTTAAAGCACACCCTATAAGCTCACTGAAATTGCTTTTTAGAAAGAAAAAGGTGAGCTTAATGTCAGCTTAAATAAGCTGTCAAAAATGGCTTTAGCACCAGGGGATTTTTTTGGCAGAAATGAAAATAAGCTAAAAAAACTCAAAATAAGTTAAATTTCCTAAAAAGCTTTCTAAACTAGTTCAACATACCCAATGCAATATGAAATAAGCAAAAGCAATGAGCCACAAGCTCAAATAAGCTAATTGAGCTTTTGAGCTTAAGGCTGCTTGCTAAACAGCCACAAGCTCACTTTTGGCTTAAAAATAAGCCACTTAAAGGTGACTTTAAGGGCTGAGCTTTTGGGGGCTTATTGGAGAGCTTATCAGCTTTCTAAAAATGTAAAAATCTTAAGCCTTTCACCTTAAATAAGCCAAGAAAAGGGGTTGCCAATTGGCTGTTTTGCACCAGGGGACCCCTTTTGACAGATTATGAAAATGATAAAGTGGCAATTGCAGCCTTGAAAAATAAGCAACCAATTAAGCTATAAAATGGGAAATAAGCACAAAAAGATAAAGTATGGCCTAAAAACTACTTATTCTCCAAAAATCAAACCCTAAATCCTACTGTAGCTTACCTAAAGATGATCATGAAAAAGGCTACTTGATACTTTTGATGTAACTTGACAGAATTTGACCAAAAACTCATAAGACCAAAGGCTTTTTTAAACTTCTCTTTTGACACTTCATTTTGAACTCAAAACAGACACCAAAATGATACCTAAAGACTTTTTATCTAAAGCTTAGGAAATAGGCTGTTTCTAGATTGCATATTTCCACAGGTTTGAACCTTCAACACTTTAGTCTTTAAAATCCAACTTGTAACTCTAAAAACTCTTCAAAACAGCTTAATACTTACTTAAAAATGATGACAAAGTAAACCAAATGACCTGACCCATTGCAAATCCCATTTTGACCCATTTTGGGTCCTGTCCCAAACACCCCTTTAATAATGAAAGCAGTCTTTTTAAACTAATTACACTGATTTTCAACAAACAACCCCTTAATACCAGATATTAAATGACTTTAAAGGAACCTAATGAGCACATTAGAAAACAGAAATAAGCAGTTTCAATAAGCCAACAGCAATGGACATATTTTAAGCTATAAAAAAGGGAGAGACTAAATGAACAATTACAAAAGAAATAAAAACAAATAAGAGGGTTCAAATGACAAGAATTAAGATAAGATAAGCAGATTATAAGAACAATAAGGCTCAATAAGCTGAAATTAAGCAATGCTACAGTGATACTAAGGAAACAAAGAAAAATGGACTTACCCGTCCCTTTGCTCTAAGCATGGGTTATTAGGGCTCACAAGAGCTTTTCTACTAAGCTCCAGCTTGTGTTAAACAAGCTGGTAGGTCCAATAAGCCCATCCAATTTCGGCTTATCATCCAGTAAATTAAGCTGAGGAATTTTTGTGATATATATTTTTTATTATTATCAACAAAGGTAAAATGCAATTCAAAACTCAAGAATGAAACTGAAAACTCTCTTTTTATTAAAACTTGGGAACTTGATATAATGCTTATAAATAAGCTGAGACTGAATAAGTAAAAGAAACAAGAGATAACTTAAAAATGGAAATTCTACTTCAATTTAAAACTTGAAAAGTTACATTTAAACAAAAACCTAACTACCAATACTCTGTCTTCTCTTCCTCTTTTATAGGCATCTTGTCTCCAACTTTGTGTTAGTTGTGTTTCTTTGGTGAGAGGAAATCATAACTTCAATCCTAGCCTTCAATATCAATTTGTGCTTCTTTTGTAGTGATCACAGCCCTTGAATTTGACCTTGAGAAACGTGGGATTGCCAGCATGGCATTGCTCATTAAAAGGGTTGATAGTGGAGAGGAGGGGGTGGTTTTATCCCATGGAGGTTTAGGGTTTTGCAGGGTAAAAGGGAGGTTGAGTGTTTTGGGGAAGAGGGGAGGGTATCCCGTGAGTTGTAGTGGGAGTTTGAGTCTTGGCGGGAAAATGGGTTAGGGTTAGGGTTTATCTGTGTTTAATTTTGGGGGAGAGGGGAGGGTTTGGGTGGATGGCAAGAATAGACCTTCAACTTGTATAAGAGTTTAACATGAAGGATCCTTGTGGTGATATAACTTTTAAGAAGTGGCAGGATTGGTCCCTCAGGGTTAATTGTGGTTTTCATTTTTCGTCCTTTTAGTTAAATGAGTTTGAGGGTTTGGCAAGAAAGCCCCCTCAACTCATATAGGATTCTTGCAAAGTTAGTCCTTGTGTTAATACAAGTATGGGGGTTTGGCAGTTTTGCCCCCCCTACTTGTGATTTAAGTAAATTGCAAATTCAGCCCTTATAGTCTTTTTTCTTTGCAATATAACTTTAGGACTTGGTAATTTTGTCCCTCAAGTTATATTTTCTGCTTCGGCTTCTCGGAGTTGACTTTGACTCTTGTCGGGGTTGACTTTGACTTTGACTATTCTGTTGACTTTTTGGCTTTGATTGGACTATTTATGTCGTCTTTGAGCTGTTAAGAGCCTAGCTCACAACGATCACACCTTCCATTATCGTTGGCTAGATGTGTATGCAACATGTTCTCACATCATAGAAACTACTCACTTCTTCTTTTGCTTTTCTTAATTTCCTTCCCCTCATCTGTGGAAAATACTGCACCATTCTACATTGGCTAGATGGGTATGGTTAGTTTTTGCTTATGTAGTCATCGTTTTCACCTGTTATAATATCTTTCAATAATCATACGCATTGGCTTTGCTCATCAATTTAACTTGGTTCTTAATTTAGACTCACCATTCTGCGAGTCGCCACAAATGGAATTATGCGACTTTTTAATTGTTTCCTATGTTTGTGGTGAAAGAGTCTAAAAATTTATTTGTATAACAGGAACTCTTGCATTCAGTTGCATATGGAAAATAATCATTCTTGATCTATTTGCTTTGATATGGTCTGGAATTATGGTCAAGGCATACTATGCCACTCCACAAAGTCTCGCACAAAAAATCACACGAGGAGCTGGTCTTGCAGATGACAGTTCCCATCGTCAAGAACAAGATCATATTTGGGTTTGATCTTCACTTAATTCGCAACCATTACTCACTTATCATCAGGTATCAACTCACTTAATCCATTTTTATTCCACAATTACTTTAATCTTAGATGTTGTATATGTTGTTCCAGATGTCACAATGCAATATAAGATGCTAATCATATGAGTTCATGAAGATTATCTAGCTACAGCCTATAGGAACAACAAAAGTTAGGATATATAATCTAGGATACAAACACGACGTTAGTTTGGAAAGTTTAGGTGCATCACTCTAGCGTTCCTATTTCTAAAGCTAACAGCTTGAAATGTGGTTTCATGTCGCTCTTTTATGCACAATGGATAAACTGATAGATGACGATATTAGTAGGACTATATATATCATCGTTTTGTTGATATGCATTTATATGTCTCACTGCGTCGTCCTCGAATTACCTTACCCTCTCTGAGTTTACTATTGAGAATATAGTCATGCGAGTAGTTAATCTGTTTGGCTCTGCGTACATTATGGAAGGTGGTCAAAAGTAAATTAAAGCTTAAAGTTTTACATTAACTTGGTTGCTTAATTTATCTGTACGTGCTCTCTCAAAACCCTAATAACATTCATGTTGGAAATACAAAAAGTGTCGGTCACTTCTAAGTTGTAACAGTCTTAGCTTGTAGTTTATGTAATGATTAGATTAGTAATCTAGTCCGGCCCAAGACCCATGGGAAGCCCATCATAGCCCATGGGCTGGCCTATAGGAAGTATATAAACCCTCTCCTAGCCTTGGAGAGGGGTTGGTTGTTCCATTTTTCCATATTCCATCTATATACAATTCATCCATTTTCCATCTAATCTCTCTCTAACATCATAACCCACATCTCACTTTTGTTCTTGGTTTGATAAGAAGATTACTAATATTCTACAATTGGTATCAAGAGCCATGGAGTGGTGTGTTTAGTTTTTGTGATTGATTTGTGTTCAAAAACCTTTACAAAGAGCAAAATAGTGATTCAAATTTTTTGGCTTAAAAACCTTAAAGTTTTCATTTTTATTGTTCCTATAGGGTTAGTAACACTAGTTGTACTAGAATTTTTTGCTAAAACCATTGAAAATCATGTTTTTTTTTGTTTTGAAGATTTGAGTTTCGTAGTAGTTGGAACCGAACGAGTTGGACCGAACAAGGAAACCGAACGAGTAAGCCGAACAAGTCAACCGAACTAGCATATTCTAGTTTGAACCGAACGAGCATTACTCAAGTTGGAACCGAACGAGTTCTTTCCTAGTGACAACCGAACGAGTTCTTTCCTAGTGACAACCGAACGAGTTCTTTCCTAGTGACAACCGAACGAGCTCTAGCCTAGTGACAACCGAACGAGTTCTTTCCTAGTGACAACCGAACAAGTAGGACCGAACTAGGTGTACTTTTACAATTGAACTATTGATAACCGAACTAGCAGGACCGAACGAGTAAGGACCGAACCAGCTAATATTTTTGTCAATCGAACTAGTGAAACCAAATTAAATTTAAACTTATCAAACTCATTTCTAAATTATACGGTTCTTTCTTTGACTTGTAAAATCCTGTGAAACAAACACTTGTTTTCCCGGTTTTGTCTAGAATTGTATAATCCCGTGTAGTTTCATTTCAAGACTCAAAAATAACATAACCAAACACAATTTCTTTCTACCACCGATCGATCAATCTATAATCTTTTTGATACCACAATGATGACTCTTGCTGATAAGTCACTTCTTTCTGGAGGAGACAACAAACCACGGATGCTTGAAAAACACTTGTATGATTCATGAAAAAGCAGAATGGAACTTTATATGATAAATAGACCACATGGAAGAATGATTCTTGCATCTGTTGAAAAAGGACCACTTGTTTGGCCTTCAATCACTGAGGATGGAGTAACAAGGCTTAAGGAATATGTTGAACTGACTCCGGTTGAAGCCATTCAAGCAGATTGCGACATCAAAGCTATAAACATCATTCTCCAAGGCCTACCAACTGAAATCTATGCTCTTGTGAGTCAACATCGGGGGGCAAAAGATCTTTGGGAGAAGATTAAACTGCTAATGCAAGGAACGTCATTAACAAAACAAGAACGTGGGTGTGCAAGTTATATGATGAATTCGATAAGTTCACTTACAAGAAAGGAGAGACGCTACATGAGTACTACTTGAGGTTCACTCTGTTACTCAATGATATGAACATTTACAAGATGCCATTGGAGCAGTTTTAAGTAAACACCAAGTTCTTAAACACTCTTCCTGATGAATGGAGCAAATTTGTTACTGATGTTAAATTGGTCAAAGACTTGCACACTACCAATGTCAATCAGCTTCATGCTTACCTGCAACAACATGAAAGACATGCAAATGAAGTTCGTTTGATGCATGAACGCAACCCCGATCCTCTTGCTTTAGTTGCATCTCACCAATTAACTCAGCCAGCTTATCAATCTCATCTACACACTCACCCATAATCTCCGTCTCAACTTCACGTTTCACCATATCAGTATTCATAGTTTGTTACACCTTATCAAACTCAACAATTCATAACCAATCAATCAACACCTCTTTCAATTACTTATCCAACAAATGAGTATCAATCCACCGTTCACCACAACGTTTATTCTCAAGGTATGAAGACAATAGAACCTGGGTTTGAGCTTCAAGGATCAAAAATGGTGGAAATGGGTCGTTTCGGGTAGTATTTCCACTTGTTTGCCTTGTATCTTCACTCCGGAGCTTCAATTATTTAGGGCTTTGCTTCTCAACCTTCTTTAATGATTCTAGGATCATATGGTAGCAAAGGATTGCTGCCTATAAGGGTTATATAGGAGGAGGTGCGGTGCGAGTTTGAATGGAGCATAGGAATCCCTATTTATAGTATTTTGAGACCAAGGAGGTTAAGGAAGCCATGGGTTCTGTTGTGAGACACTTGTACAAGCTACTACATGAGATTTTGAGGCTATGGAAGTAGTTTTGGAGGTCTAAGAAACTAAAGTGATGGTGTGGAAGGTGTTGGTGGTGCCACAGCTGAAGTAGCCAAAAGGAGAGGCCATATGCCTCTATCCTTGGCCATGAAGTGTTTCAAGCAGGTAGGTAAGCTGCTCTAGGTCATCTAGAAGGTATCCATGGTGGTATCTTGCACATGGGAGAGTTTGACAAGGGTTTCACGAGTTTTCAAGCTCATATTTCGTGTATAAATGATTAAGGATTGTTAATACATGTTCCTAAGGTCTGATATAAGGAGTTTCATTAGGATTTAGCAATTGGTTTGGGTTAAAACGGGTTTAAAATGGTGAAATGAGGTCGCGGGTTCCAAATGGTACGGTTTAGGGTTTTCTTGACTTTCTTTGTTTATAATTCGTGTGATTTTGATTGGGAATGATGGAATACTGATCCTAGGACTTATATAAAGGATTATCATTGAGGTTTGATCGTTGGTTTAAGTTAAAATGGGTCGAAATTGAAAGAATAAGTCGTGGATTGGATTAGGGTTTATATTGGATTCGTTATGGTTTTCTAAGCTTCAATCTTTGGTATATTGTTAAGATAATGTTAGATGATGGATTGTAAACTCATATTATGAGTTTACAATGGTTCTAGGTTGATTGTTTGGGATTGAAATGGTTAGAAATGAGTAAACGGGTCAAATGAACCAATTAGGTACATTTAGGGTTTCTTGGATTTGTTTTACGTACAAATGAAATAAGATGATAAACTAATGATGAAATAACGATTGAATAGGATTTATATGATTGTAAAATAAGTTATTACAACTTATTTGAGTATTGGTTGAGGTTTAAAATGGATAATAATTGATAAACGGGTTATGGTTTAGTATTTTGCTCGGGTTAGGGTTTTAGACTTTTGAATTAGGGTTTTAAGTGTAAATATGTGTGTGAAGGCTTATGAATAGAATAATTAGGGTTTACACATTGTAGAATGAGTATAGTAGCTTGTACATAAGTGGTGGTGAAGAAATTGGAATGAAAACGGAGGTAAAATGGCTATTTTAGAGATCATGCTTAATGACTTGTATATTGAGCTTTTAAGGACTTGTACCTTTCTTTGGATAGAATGTATATTCATATGAGATGTTATGATACTTGTACATATGCTTTAGTAGCTTGTACATTCACTTTATATATTAATCTTTTATGGAATTAGGGTTTAGAGGTATACGATAACGGTTTAAAGCCCGTTTAGATATAACGTTGCGAATAGTACATTATAGGAATAATGTACCTTGTAAAAGGGATATGATGATATTGACTTGACATGTTATGATGTTTGCTTGACATATATGAAGATAGGATGGTCATAGATAGGTTGCGTGAGCTCGTCTACTTTAGTTATGACATACTGAGATATATAAGTAATGTAATAAAGCGAAAAATTTCCCCGTACAATTGTGATAATAGTAAAATAGGTTTTGCATTTGATGAAAATTCTTGGGTTGTTATAGTCTCCACCCCTTACAGAAATCTCGTCCCGAGATTTAATTGAAAGTTATAGTGGTATTGTTTAGAGATAGGTACTGGGTATGAATTTAGGTTAATCAAGGTCACAAGTTCACGTGTGTGATGCATTTATAATTATGTTGTACACCATAATTATAATTACCTCCTTTCACACGTCTACTTATTTTCAAGAGGTTGTTATAAAACAAGTGCAAGAAAAGGATTCTTTAGTGAAAACAGTTTCTGATCTCAAAAATGATTTAAAACTGGAAGAAAACCGAAATATTGATAGAGAAATTGCTTTAGAAAAGAAAATTAAGCAACTTGATAATATCATTTTCAAAAGAGGTCAATCTGCGCAAACAGTTCATATGATGACTAAATCCAAAATTTGTTATGATCATTCCATAAAACATGCTACCGGTTTTGAAAAACCTTTCTATCTGAAGAAAGTTCAGGAGTCAAAGCCAAAACTGTATGACGGGAATGTCATTCTTAAAATGTATGCTATTGGTGATTCTATTCTGATGAGACATTAATGCTTTGTGAAGAGAGTCATTCAAACATGCTTTTGAAAGAACAAGATCCAATGATTGTAAAACATAAAGTGAACACTAAACCTATTAATTATGCGGTTCTTAATAACGATTACAACAAAAGATTTATTCGACAAACTGATTTATATAGTGAACATGCCTATTGGAAAGCGACTTTGGTCACACCTTTAGACCCATCTCCCTCTTCCAACAACCCAACAAGAGGAGTTTGAGGTTACCAAAAGAACTTTCCTAAAGTGAGTATTAGGAATACTAGCTTGAAAGAGCTTAAACGCCATCTTACTGGCTTTGATCAGGTTGTCAAAGAAAGAACCACTGCCACAGCTATCACTAAGGGCACGTGGGGGTTTGAACATACAAAGGCTTGTTTTTGAGATGAAATTATTCCGTTTATAAAAGATTATAAATACTTCAATAATTTCAATCATACTGGTTATAAACTTTGCCGATGTCCAAAATGTCTTTTATAAATGGAAAACAGTCTGTCCGAACAAACATCGCTGAGTCCCAAACTTTCAGAAGTTAAAATGAATCAAGTTTTGAATAAAAATGAACGACTCTTGGCAAAAGCCATTGATCATGATATATTGTACAAACTGTTGTAAATTTATCTGCGAATGATGGTTGTGAAACTGTGAATGAATGTCAAAAGTGTCTCGAACTCAAGACTGAGCTTCTCAACAAAAAGGATTTTGTTGATAAAGAAACTTACGATAAACTTTGTAAGAGTGTTACAACTCTTGAAAAACATTGCATCACTTTGGAAACTAAATCTCAACTTAATCAAGAAATTTTTCAACAGAAAAACAGTGTTTTAGATCAAAATGCTCTGAGTTTCACTCAGTTGTTTGAATTAAGTGAATTGAGAGCTCAGTCTCAAGGGAAAGACACAGTCATTGTCAAGTTAAAAGAGCAAATTAAGTCCTTAAGAGGAAATGTGGATGATAGTAAAGTCAAAATGGACATGGATGAAATTGAGACTCTTAACATTGAATTGGAACATAGAGTGACAAAACTTGTTGCTGAGAATGAGCATTTGAAACAGACTTATAAGCAACTTTATGACTCGATTAAACCAAAACGTGTTCAATCAAAAGAACAATGTGATGCGTTAATCAAACAAGTCAATATAAAGTGTGGGGAAATTTCTGATTTAAATGCAAAACTTCAGGAACAAGGTTTTGTCCTAGCAGCCCTAAAAAATGAGTTAAGGAAACTTAAAGGAAAAGCTTTAGATAAGGAGGCTATTGAGACCCACTCTGTTGATCCAAAAGTGTCTAAGGATAATATGGAACCAATCACGCCCAAATTGTTGAATAAAAGGACTGCTCACTCCTCTTATATTAAGCACACTCAGGAAGAAGCTTTGGTCCTTAAGGATATAGTCGAACATGTAAAAGCGAATTATCCTTAAGATTCACTTTTAGAGTCTGCCTTTAGGTACACCAAAGTCATTCAGGAGTTGCTTTCACACATAAGTAGGACTTGCCCTAGCATCAACAATTTTGATCCTCAATTAGTTGCGGTCACACAGAGGAAAAAGGACAAGAAAGTTAGGTTTGCATAATCACTCACATCCACAGAAAACACAAAAACAGACTCGACCTCAAACATAGTTTCTAACAAGTGTGTGTTTCATTCTACAGGAGTAAGATTTTCTGCTAGTGCTAGCGGATCACAGCCTTCAGGCAATACCAGGAATGATAAGATTCTGCAAACACCAAGTAGTAATTCGAAGAATAAAGTAGAAGCTCACTCTAGGAAGGTTAAATCTAGTTTGAATAAAAGGAATGGTACTGTTAAAGCTAATGGATCTGCGTCTGTGCAGAATTCAAAGAAACATGATAATTCTGATTATGTCTGTATTAACGGTGATGATTACATGTCTTTTGATAATTTGTGTGTTTCTAATTCTATGAATGATGTGAAATTTCTTGCTAAACCTAAGAAGAAAAAAATCCAAGAAAGAGATTTGGAAACCAACAAGAAAAGTGTTCACTAAGATAGGATATATTTGGAGACCTACCGGTCGGACCTTCACTATTGTAGGAAATGCGTGCCCTTTAACTAGGATTACCACTACTAATGAAGTGCCTTCTAGGAAACCAATAATTCTAGAATCTGAATCACCCAAACCTGTGGTTAATTTGGTATACTCAAGGAAACCTAGGAAGAATAAGAATACTGAGTCCGTTAGCAAAAATACAGTTATAAAACCAATATTTGCTAACAAACAAGAACCCAATAAATCCGGGGGATCCACAAAAACCAATGTTCCATCTGCTTCTCTTAATGAATGCAGGTTGTCCAAATCGTCCTCTGGTATTTGGACTCCGGTTGCTCGAAGCACATGACCGGAGATCGCTCTCAGCTCACCAATTTCATCAGTAAATTCTTGGGTACAGTCAAATTCGGAAATGATCAAGTTGCAAAGATAATGGGTTATGGAGACTATCAGATTGGGAATGTTACTATTTCAAGGGTTTATTACGTTGAAGGACTTGGGCATAATCTATTTTCTGTGGGACAATTCTGTGATTCCAATCTCGAAGTGGCTTTTCGTCAACACACATGCTTCATTCGCAATCTAGAAGGTGTTGATTTATTGACGGGATCTCGAGGGGATAATCTTTATACACTCTCACTTGGGAATATGATGGCATCCTCTCCCATTTGTCTATTGTCAAAGGCGTCTAAAACCAAGTCTTGGTTATGGCATCGTCGTCTATCTCACTTGAACTTTGGTGCTATCAATCATCTTGCAAGACATGGACTTGTACGAGGTCTCCCTAAGCTCAAGTTTGAAAAGGATCACTTATGTTCTGCATGTGCATTAGGCAAAAGTTCAAAGAAACCCCACAAACCCAAATCTGAGGACACCAATCAAGAAAAACTCTATCTGTTGCATATGGATCTGTGTGGGCCAATGCGTGTCGCGAGTGTCAATGGAAAGAAGTACATCCTCGTTATTGTCGACGACTACTCTCGATTTACATGGGTAAAATGTTTGCGATCAAAAGATGAAGCTCCAGCTTTTATTATCAACTTTTTGAAGATGATCCAAGTACGACTTAAGGAAACCGTCCGTCGCATCAGAACAGATAATGGAACTGAGTTTGTTAATCAGACATTGCGTGAATATTATGAGAAGGTTGGCATCTCTCATGAAACATCAGTTGCACGCTCTCCACAGCAAAACGGTGTTGTTGAAAGACGAAATCGTACGCTAATTGAAGCAGCCCGCACTATGTTAATTTATGCAAAAGCTCCTTTATTTCTATGGGCCGAAGCGGTTGCCACAGCCTGTTATACCCAAAATCGTTCCATGATACGTCGTCGTCACGGTAAAACACCATATGAGCTTTTACACGACAAACCTCCCGATCTATCGTATCTTCATGTGTTTGGTGCACTCTGCTACCCAACGAATGATAGCAAGAATTTAGGCAAGTTACAACCGAAGGCTGACATTGGTATTTTCATTGGATATGCACCCACAAAGAAAGCATTCCGGATTTATAACAGACGTACTAGACGAATAATTGAGACCATTCATATTGACTTTGATGAGCTGACCGCGATGGCTTCTGAACACAGCAGTTCAGGACCCGCACTTCATGAAATGACTCCTTTAACAATCAGTTCAGGACTCGTACCAAACCCTCCTTCTTCCACACCATTTGTACCACCTTCAAGATCTGACTGGGATTGGTTGTTTCAACCAATGTTTGACGAGTCACTTAATCCCCAATCTTATGTTGATTTACAAGCACCGGAAGTCATTGCTCCTATTCCTGAAGTAGTTGCACATATGGGTAATGATCCGTACTTCGGTATTCCAATTCCAGAAGTTACTTCTGATCAATCCTCATCATCAGATGTTATTCATACAATTGTGCCTCCTGATCACCAAGTTTCAGAACACAATTGCAAATGGACTAAGGATCACCCACTTGCGAATATAATCGGTGCTCTCGACAGACCAGTTTCCACACGACTACAAATCTATGAACAAGCCTTATTCTGCTACTATGATGCCTTTCTCACATCTGTTGAACCTAAGAACTACAAAGACGCTTTAACTCAATCATGTTGGATTGAAGCTATGCAAAAGGAACTTCATGAATTTGAACGTCTGGAAGTTTGGGAACTTGTTCCTCCTCTTTACAAAGCATTTGTCATCTCTCTTAAGTGGATCTATAAGGTTAAGCTTGATGAGTTAGGAGGTATTCTGAAAAACAAGGCAAGAGGGAATCGATTTTGAAGAGTCCTTCGCACCGGTTGCAAGATTAGAGGCTATACAAATTTTTCTAGCATTTGCTGCTCATATGAACATGGTCATCTATCAAATGGATGTGAAGACTGCGTTTATGAATGGTAATCTGCGGGAAGAGGTTTATGTTAGCTAACCGAACGGATTTGTGGATCCAGACAAACCTAACTATGTCTACAAGCTTAAGAAAGCTCTTTATGGGTAAAAACAAGCTCCACGGGTGTGGTATGATATGTTGTCTTCATTCCTGATATCCAATGACTTCTCCAAAGGCTCAGTGGATCCTACTCTGTTCATCCGTAGAGAAGGAAACGAACTTATTCTGGTACAAATCTATGTCGATGATATTATCTTTGCTGCATCTACTCCTGAACTTTGTGATCTATTTTGGGCACATTAAATCATAAACCAATAACTCAGTCAGAACGTAATACCAAGATGAAACCTCTTAATATGAAGCTCCCTAGTATTGTGATACGATATAATCGGTTTTAAGTGTTTTAATCAATATCTGGAAATGTTAAGCACGTTAAGCGTTAATTAAAGTTATGTCTTGTAATGTTTTGAACATGATTTTATACTTTTTCAAAATGTTAAATTTTAGACCCTTGAGAATGAAAAGTGGCAAAATATACCTTTGGATTTGCACTTTTACGAGTTTGGTCCTTCAATTTTAAAAGACATACCAAGTAAACCTTGCACTTTGAAAAGTGACATAATAGACCCCTATAGTTATAACTTTGATAAAATGACATTTTCAGTCCTTTTAGTTATGAATTTTAGAAAGTTACGATATATACCCGTTGCATGGAATACTTTTGTAAAACAAGTCCGAATTGCCATGCAAGCTTAGTTTAAAACATTCTTCTAAAAGGTCATTTACAGGTATAACTTATTAATAAAAGCTAAAATATGAAGGTTTATCATAATGAAAGGTTAAAATAATGATTCGTTAAGCTAGTGAAGCAAAAACGGGGTCAAATTAGGGTTTCAAGAGACCGAAAACCGCGGGGATATAAGTTCAAATTCCTTCATTAATCAATAAAGTGGTTATTTTAAAATTATTTAAACATGCTGGGATAGATTATAACAATAATTTACCATTATAAAATTTAGTTTTAAGAAAAACATAAAATTAGGGTTTCGGGTGTACGGTTTTGGATCAAAACAGAAAATGAGCATGAATTGAGTTATGAAAATTTAAAAAGAGCTTATTTAGGATCATATGAACATTATAAGAGTGTAGGAGCAGAAGTAGAACATCTGAACCTAGGTTTGAGCTTATAGCTTGAAAACGGGTTGAAAATCGGACTTTTATATCTCTTAACGTCCTAAATAAACGACACCGGGCTTCTTCATCTTGTTTCATTTGCTCA
Source organism: Tanacetum coccineum (assembly GCA_026074375.1). Classification (NCBI taxonomy): domain Eukaryota; kingdom Viridiplantae; phylum Streptophyta; class Magnoliopsida; order Asterales; family Asteraceae; genus Tanacetum; species Tanacetum coccineum. The sequence goes on along the minus strand of BQNB010004927.1, from coordinate 64,134 downwards.
CTTCTGTTCTTAGGACTCTTAGGATCTCTTAGAAATCAAATTGGATCAAAGGATTTCTGCTGTGATGGGTTATAGAGGAGGAAGTGGGGGATGAGTTGAAATGAACATGGTTTGCCCCTATTTATAGCAATTTCGAAACTTAGAGGCCAAGGTAAGGGGGTGAGGTGTCTCATTTCTGTAGTGGCTAAGCTAGGGAGTCTAAGGAGAAGACAAAGGAAAGCTGTAGGATATAGAAAGGATTGTGTGGAAAGCTTAAACTGGGTGTAAGTTTCCACATTGCGCAAAAAGAAAGACAAGAGAGCATGAGATGTTTTCATAATAAAAAAATCTTGAAGATATTTGATGTAGAAGAATGTGTGTAAGCTGCTTAGAAGGTTGAGGTACATGTCTGGAGTTTCATGTATGCAAAAGATTAGTTTAAACTGGGTCAAAATAAAGAAATATGTTTCTGTTTCCATTTAGGGCTTATTTAGGTTTTCAATCTATGTAATTCGTGTACATAGAACAATAAATGATGGATTAATGTTTTAAAGGATTGTATTAAAGGATAAAAAACAAGAATTGATAGTTGTCGGTTAAAATGGGCGAAAATGAGTTAAACGGGTCCAAAGTTCAATTAGGCCACAATTATGTTTCTTGTATTCAATTTGCATATATTGAAGTAAATAAATGATTGAATGATGGATGTATAATGATTGATAATGTTTGTAAATTAAGTATATTTACAACATATTTGAGTATTGGTTTAAGGTTTACAAGGAATAAAAAAGAAGAAACGTGTCAATGGTTTAGATAAATTGGCTCGTGTATAGGGTTTCTCTGACTTTTGATTAGGGTTTTAAGTCAAAAAATGTGATATCAAAGCTTAAAATAGAATAATTAGGTTTACACAATGTATATTGAGTGTAGAAGCTTGCACAAGATTGGTGGTGAAGAAAATAGAATGAAAACGGAGGTAAAAATGCTATATTTGGAGATCATGCTTAAATGACTTGTATATTGAAGTTTTTTGTAAATCTTGTACTATTGACTTGGAGGGAGTTTATAATTCATAATGAGATGTTATAATATTTGTAAACATTATGTTTTAGTAGCTTGTATATTCACTTTAGATATTAACCCTTCATGAAATTAGGGTTTAAAGGCATACGATAACGGTTTAAATCCCGTTTTGATATTACGTTATGAATGGTACATTATAGGAATAATGTACTTTGTAAAAAGGATATGATGATATTGACTTGACATGTTATGATGTTTGCTTGACATATAATGAAATAGAAGACATAAAGGAAGTGCGTAAGCTCGTCTAGCTTTAGTTTTTTTAAGTTCCAAGACATACTAAGAAATTGACCAATGCAGTAATGTAATAAAGCAAAAAATTTCCCCGTACAATTGTGATAATAGAAAAATAGGTTTTGTATTTGATGAAAATTCTTGGGTTGTTATATACCTTGAAGTAATATCCTAGATTAGCTTCCGCTGCTATATGTAAAAATGGGGGTCTTACAGATTTGGTATCAAGAGCCACGTTATAAAGAACAAGGTTGAAACCTTAACTATAACTACTTTTCTTTTTCCATCCAAGAAAGTCCTCTATGCCGCTATATCTTCCAAAATGGTATGTAAGGATACATAACTATTATATTATTAAATAAATAACTTTTGTTATTTACCGCTGGGTTGTTAAACAGAACGATGTCTTCTCCTGACCATCCTACTTTCAATGTGGAGGATGCCTTTTCCTCAAACTTCCCAAACTATCTTCCTCCGGCTTCTCTGGATTATATCCCAACTTCACTGGGAAAAACTTACTCTAGCTCTTCCAAATCCTTTGGAATAGTCCCTCTAGCTTCACCAACTCTTTCATTATTTAATGATGATCCCTACATGAAAGCTTTAAAGCCTTATACTAAAAAATCTCCCTAACCCGCCTCAACTATCATGACCTCTCCATCTTCAAAAACATTATCCTCAAGAATTATGTTACCCAAAAACAAGCCGATCATCTATTCTACTTCCATCCCTACCTCAAGCCTTTTGAATAGGGGAAAGAACACAAAGAAATTATGAATTACTTAGGAGAACTCTCTCTCGATCGTATTGTGCATATAGAAGATAAAGTTGAAGGTCTCGGAAAAGGACGAGTAATCATCCAACAAGATTTCGATACTTTGGAAGCTGAACTTCAACAAGCTCGTGCCCAAATTACCAAACTCCAGAGGAAACGCAAATGTAAGTAATACCATAAGATTTTTCTCTAGCCCACTTCATGATCACTGAACTATGAGACATTATTAAATGACATGCATATTCGTCACAACGGATATAGAAAATCTCACAAGACTGCAAACAACCGAACTTGCAAGAACTTATAGGAATGATCAACCAACTACTAGATTAGAATCCAGGTATTAGCTTTTTAAAACCTAGCCATAAGATGTGTAGTATAAATAAAAAAACTTGCAGAGTCACTAATCTTAACTATGATAGTACTAAAGGCAATGCTCTAATACAAAGGTAATATCCGTATATACTTTATTTGTTTCACAATCTATACATTCATCTCGATCATCATTCATCCTTCATCATATGCATCTTATTCACCATAAACAAACCAGCAACCTTAAGAAAATAATGCTAAACAAATGACCTGACTTTGTTAGTATTATATGTTCAATATTGTAATTGCTAAAATGCTTTAAAGTTCAAAAATAATCAAAAATATTTCATTTTAAATTAAAGCATTTTATCCTTAAGCTAACATTGTAATAACTTGATATTATTCCTTATTACTGTTGTCTACGATGAAGAATTGCCTCACCAAAAAGACGTCCAACAATCTGAAGCACACCATCATGACTAAGCTAGACCATAGAAAACTAGTTGCTGACAAGTGTCACTACAGGCTCTGAAGCACAAGCTGCAACAATGGCCAAGTGCTGAGAAATTCCCAATTAAGGACACCGTCCCCCTACTAGAACCTTGTTATTAAAAACAGGGATACTATAAAGAGTTCAATAGCTGTCAACCTTTCTACTTTAACAGTACGGAAGGAGCAGATTAGGCCCTTTACCCCAGGTTTTATAAACGAACAGAAACAGTATTACTCTCAAATAGATGTGCTGAAGAAAACAATGAAACATTGCTACTGTAATCTACAACTGACGATGCCTTGTCCTGGTGTAATGCATATGCCCAGCCTATGGGAGTAGAGAAGGCCAATCAAATCACCTGGACTGAGTTAAAAAGGCTTCTGACAAACAAGTATTATCCCCAGACTAAAATCAGAAAAATGGAAAAAGAACTTTACAATCTGACTGTAAAGGGAAATGATCTTAAACCTTATGTTAGAAGATTCCAAGAATTAACAATCCTATGCCCGAACATGGTGCCAAACACCAAGAAACTCTTGAAGCTTTCATCGGGGACTACATCAAAGCATTAAAAAATGTTACGCCTCTAGACCTCAAACTTTAGAGAAGCCAATAACATAGCCCAAAGTTTAATGGATCAAGATACCAAGCAATACTTCCGTAGTGCAAGTATCAAGTGACAACAAATGAAAGTTTGATGACAGAAGAACTTTCAAACAACAAACTTCCCGAAACCACAACAACCAACAATTCGCTACAAAATCAATTAACTACAACAACAACCGAAGGCAAGAAGCTGTATAGCATATGCAGTTTACTTTCCAAAACTCCAAGTACCCACTCCAGAACACACAACATGCCAAATAACAACCAAATAAACAATTTGCGTTGATAGTAAAAACACACCACAACAATTTTTTTTTTTGAGTATTATTTATTTGGTTATTTGGAAACAAAACACATACCAACTGGACAAATAGGTAATGCGAAGACCTCCCATTATGCAGATAAGCTAATCTCCTACACACCACGGGACCTTGTATACTGGAAAGATGTAATATTTGCAACAAGGTATGCCATTTGACTAAGAACTGCCGAAACAAGAAGCCAGCCACTGGAAGTAATCAACTACCAGTGACAATTGTATGTCATGCCTATAGAGAAAAAGGGCATTATACAAATCAGTGCCGAAAGACCAACATCAATGCCTAGGGAAGAGCCTACATGTTAAGAGATAAAAATGCTCATCAAGACCCGAACGTGGTTACGGGTACGTTTCTTCTAAATTAGCATTTAGCCAAAGTATTGTTTGAATCTGGAGCTCATATAAGCTTTATATTTATTATATCTTTCCTCTAAGCTAAAATATTCCATCTATTACAATAGATACCTTTATGATATCGAAATGGTGACGGAAACTTAGTAAGCACAAACAAACACGTTATCAAAGTTCTGCAATTTTAACTTGTTAATCAACCTTTCGAATCGATCTCATGCCATAAAACTCGTAGTGTCGACGTTGACCATTGTATGGACTGGTTGTCCAAGTAATCATGCCAAAATTCATTATTGACGAAGAAAGTCTTTCACATTCCTATCAACGGTGAAACTCTAATCATTCGAGGTGATCAAAGTAAAACTCGATTAAATCTTATATCCTGTATAAAAACCGAAAGGTATATCTCCCGAGGTTGTCAAGTTTTCATGATTCAAGTAATGGAAAAGAAATCAGACGAGAAAAGACTAGAAGATATCCCTGTAGTCAAAGAATTTTCAGATTTTTTTCCTGAAGATCTACCTGGTCATCATCCTGTTTGCCAAGTAGAGATCCAAATCGACTTAATAGCCTGAGCAGCGCCTGTAGCCCTAACACCTTATAGATTGGCTCCTTTAGAAATTCAGGAGTTGTCTAACCAACTTCAGGAACTAGCTGACCGAGGTTTCATTCGACCAAGTACATCGCCTTAGGGAGCTACCTGTCTTATTGTTTAAAAAAAAAATAAGGGTCTATTAAGAATTGCATCGATTACCGAGAATTCACTAAACCTTACCGTAAAGAATCGTTACCCATAACCCCAGTAATGATAATTATTTGAACAAACTTCAGGTTCAAAGCGTTTACATCAAAAAGCAACTTAAGATCAGGCTATCAATAACTAAGAGGAAAGAGACAAAGAATTTCCTAAGACTGCTTTCCAAACAAGATTACGGGGACATTATGAATGTATAGGTCATGGCATTGGTTTAATAACGCGACCTGCTGTATTCATTGATCCAGAACCGTGTCCTGTAAAACCATATTTGGATAAATTCCGTAATAGTATTTTTTATCGATGAAAAATCTTATCTACACCCTCGTAACAAAGAGATCAACGCAAATCATCTAAGAATAATCTTAGAATTACTCCGAAATGAAAAATTGTATGCCAAGTTTTGTAAATGTGATTTCTAGATTCGTATCGTGCAATTTCTTAGACATCTCATTGATAGTCAAGGCTTTACTATCATTTTGCTATATCAACCTTCCCTGTTAAGATTGTGATAAGGTCATCAGCTTCATTTTGGAATATTTATTACAACTACTTATCAGGTGAAGTTCATAGCCTCGCTTTTACTTATTTACATGCTTTATAAACCCGCGAGGGGGATACATGCTTAATTTGTTTTAATATACACAAGTACTTAAAACCGATATTGTGAAGTTCATAACCTCGCCTTTACTTATTTACATGTTTTATAAACCCGCGAGGGGGATACATGCTTGTTACAAACTCTTTTACATACTCGTTTATCTTATAAAAATGTGATTACTTTTCAAAGACTTAGTGAAGTTCATAACCACACCTTTACTTATTTACATGTTTTATAAACCCGTGAGGGGGATACATGCTTGTTACAAACTCTTTTACATACTCGTTTATCTTATAACAATGTGATTACTTTTCGAAGACTTAGTGAAGTTCATAACCTCGCCTTTACTTATTTACATGTTTTATAAACCCGTAAGGGGGATACATGCTTAAACCATGAATACAAGTGTTTTCTAAATGTATGCTATCCAAACATGTATGCTATCCAGATATATTATTGCCTAAGAAGCTTCCAATGCCATTATTTCCATATCATGAACCATTAATTGCTTACGAGTGAGCGCGAATATTGTGAATAGATCTATTGGGGGTGACGACTCCCGTTTGTATACCCATTCATAGGGTATCCAAACGCACTATATTTGACCTAATGGGTAACCTTGGCAAGTTACCTTTTCTACGGGGACATTTGTTCCTCTACCAATGTCACTACGGTGATTTTTCCTTGTTAACGTATTGGTGTCATGAGCTTAGGTGCAATAATAATGTTACCATTTTTCCATGATAATTGTATTCGTTGCAATTATTACCATTATGATGACTTGCATTCAACTGTTCTCCATAATAATGTTGTTTTCCATAATAATACTGTTTTCCATAATAATTGTGCTCGTGCAAATGTTACACTATAATTTGTATTCAAACTATTTACCATAAACCTATGAATTTCACTCAACCTTTGTGTTGATCCTTTTTAGCATGTTTATCTCAGGTAATTGAGCAACTTATGCCATGGAGTGGCATGGACTTGAAGATGGCTAAAACTTGTTATCATTCACATTTTATGTTTCCAGATTTTGGGACCTGCCTTTATAAAACTCTGATTTTAAATGATGTTGATAACTTATTCTTTAAAAACATCTCTTTTGAGTGTTTTCTATGATTGTGAATTGTTGTACTATGAAGTAATACCGGATTAGCTTCCCGACTGCTATATTGTAAAAAATTTTAGGGTGTTACAGAGTGGTATCAAGAGTGATCACGGTTATAGTGAACAGGTAAAACCTTATATAACTACATTTTCTTTTGGCCATCAATATCCTCCGTTTTTTTCCTTTTTTTTTTTTTTACCACTCATTTCCCCAAAGCAGTGTATGTAAGAAAATTGAGATTACCAAATATAGTAATATTATTAACCTTATATTATTTTTCTACAAGTTATTAGAGAGGAGTAATCTTGGAAGTAAGTAGATGTGTGGAATAAGGAAATTATAATAATGGTGCGCAACATAATTTTAAATGCATCACACACGTAAACTTGTAACCTTGATTAGCCTAACATGAAAATTAAGTTCGTGCTAAGTATTCTTATCTGTTACCTAATCTCACTTTAACATTCATCTAAATCTTGGGACGAGATTTCTTTAAGGGGTGGAAACTATAACAACCCGTAATTTTATAGTATTTCATCAATGTAATATCAACTTATTATATAATATATCACTTTTTACGGGGAAATTTTTCGCTTTACTACATCCTACTGTGTAACATTGTTTACATAACAAACTAAAGTTAACAGGCTCACAAACCTACCTATTTACATATATGTCAAGCAAACATCATAACATGTCAATTCAATAATCTATTATCCTCTATAACATGTACGTTATCTATTTAATAAAGTTTTCACGACGATAATACCAAATGAACTTTAACCGTTAACGTTTATGCCTAAACCCTAATTTTGGGTAATGTAAATATCCAAGATGAATGTACAAGTGATCAAAGCTCAATTACAAGTAATATAACATCTCATCTGAATATACTTTTCTTTTAAAATAAGGTACAAGTCCTTTAATGCATAATGTACAAGTCATTAATGCATGATATCCAAAATAGCCGTTTTACCTCTGTTTTTCTAAGTAATCTTGTACAATCTATCAAGTACAAGTTACAAGTAAGTCATGCACTTCATTTACATTCTATATTCATTCTCAATTCATGAAATTACAAGAAATCCAAGTTAGAAACCCTAACCCGAGCTAAATAGTAAACCGTGACCCGTTTCTTGATTTTTATCCATTTTAAACCTCAACCACTACCCAAATAAGTTGTAATAACATATATGTCAAGAAAACATCATAATATGTCAAGTCAATATCTTAATATCATTTTTACAAAGTACATTACTCATATAATGTACCATTTGCAACGTTATATCAAAACAGGCTTTAAACATTAAACGTTTACCTCTAAACTCTAACTATATGTAATGTATACATATAAAACCATTGTATAAGTATTCAAAGCATATGTACAAGTAATATAACATCTTATTTAAAATATACTTTACCTCTAAAATAAGGTACAAGTCCTTTAAAGCTTAATGTACAAGTCATTAATGCACGATATTTAAAATAGCCATTTTACCTCCGTTTTTCTAAGTAATCTTGTACAATATATCAAGTACAAGTTACAAGCAAGTCATGCACTTCATTTACATTCTATATTCATTCTCAATTCATGAAATTACAAGAAATCCAAGTTAGAAACCCTAACCCAAGCTAAATAGTAAACCATGACCCGTTTCTTGATTTTTATCCATTTTAAACCTTAACCAACACTCAAATAAGTTGTAATAACTTAAATTACAACATTATCAATCATATTCCATCATCATTTCACCATTTTAACAACAATGTACAAGAATTAAATCTAGAAATCCCTAATTGAACCCAAATTTGAACTTTCGACCCCTTTACTAATTTTTACCCATTTTAAACGCAAACCACTAATCCAATCTTGTTGTAAACCCTTAATATTAGTCTTGTAATCCTTAAATTATCATTTTTAATCCAATGTAATCGAAAATCAAACAAGAAAACCCTATTCGTGCCCTATTGAACTTGCGACACCATTTCTTTCTTTTTGACCCATTTTAAAACTCAACTTTGCATCCAAGCACCTCCATGATGCACCTCCTTCACCCACAAGCTTCTTACAAGCACTTAAATCATCTCCTTAGCCTCCAAGAAAAGCCACATCACCCCTTGGTGACTCATTTCAAGCCGTGGCACACAAACACCCCTTATAAACCTTCCAACACCTCCATGCTACTTTCTAGCTTTGATAACTCATGTTATAGCCTCTCCTCATCATCCCCTAGCTACTACACAGCTCCAAGACTTGGCCATTAAATTTCTTTGGTCCTTAAGGGTCATTCGATCCTATAAATAGGGGTAAAACCCTTCCATTTCAAACCATCCCCCACAACTTCTCTCTTACCCATAAATGGAGTTCTAATACTTCCATAGCAGAAATATAAGATCTATATAAGTCCCAAGATCAGAAGTCAAGCAAAGAAACCAAGAAAAGAAGCCCCAAAATTGTTATTCTAGGCATACGAAGATAAAAGTCCCGATTTTGACCCGTTTCAAACTATAAGCTCAAAACCAGGTTCCATAAACTCACATTCTGTTTTCATACCCTTATAATGTTCATATGATCATGCTTAAACTATTGTTAAAAGCTTTGAACTCAAAAACATATGTGTTTTACCTTTTTGATCCAAACCGAGCTCATGAAACCCTAATTTCATGTTTTTGCTTAATCTATAAGCTAAACTTGTAAACTATAGTTATAATCTATCCTAATAAGCTTATCTAACATTATAATAAGTACTTTATTAAGTCTTGAAAGAATTTGAACTTAAAACCTGCGCGTTTTCATTTTAAAACCCTAATTTGACCCGTTTTGATTTCTGGCTAAACGAATCGTTAATCTGAACTTTCGTTATGTTAAAACATCATATTTTAGCTTATATTAATAAGCTATAACCTGTAAATTACTTTTCATATTGAAAAATATCATTATTATGGATTTTGGACTTGTTTTGTAAATCATTTCATGCAAGGGTATATACTGTAGCTTTTGAAAACTTATAAATACAAGGACTATTTTTGCAATATTTCTAAAGTTATAACTATAAGGGTCTATTATGTCACTTTCCTAAGTACTAGGTTTACTTTGTACATCTCTTAAACTAGAAGGACCAAACTTGTAAAAGTGAAAACTCCAAGGGTATATTTTGCCATTTTTCATTCATAAGGGTCTAAAATGTAACATTTTGAAAAAGTGTAAAAGTGTGTTCAAAACCTTATAAGACATAACTTTAATTAACGCTTGACGTTCTTATCATTTCCAGTTATTGAGCAAAACGCTTAAAACCAATTATGTTATAACTATTATATAATTCATCATCGGTGTACTTTTAAAAATCCTATCCCGAATCTATATCGTACCACAATACTAGGGAGCTTCATATTAAGGGGTTTCATCTTGGTATTATGTTCTGACTGAGTTGTTGGGTTTATGATTTAAAGTGCCTTAGCTCCTCAAATGTTTACTGAATGACCTCTGAAATATGATGGCCCGAACGGTGATACAATAATTCCAAACTCTCCAATCAAACTCATAACAATATTAAAACTAAACTCTTTAGAACCTTAGTTCTAGAGTACAATATTATTAGACTGTGACATATTTACTCAGGTTGGATGAAGTTGTTGTTTTACTATCATTTTGCTATTTCAACCTTCCCTGTTAAGATTGTGATTAAGGTCATCAGCTTAATTATGGATATATTTATTACATCTACCTATAAGTGAAGTTCATGCCTTGACTTTTACTTATTACAAGCTTGTATAAACCCGCAATGGGGATACATGCTCAATTGTTTTTAATTATGCACGAGTACTTAATAAACGATTATTGTGAAGTTTACATAACCATCGCATGTTACTTATTTACATGTTTTTAAACCTACGAGGGGATACATGCTTATTACAAACTCTTTTACATACTGTTTAGTGTCTATAATACAAGGTGAGTACTTTTCAAAGCTTAGTGAAGTTATTTACATCACCTTTACTTATATACATGTTTTATAAACCGCGAGAGGGATACATGCTTGTTACAAAACTCTTTTAACATACTTGTTTATCTTATAACAATTGTGATTTACTTTTTGAAGACTTAGTGAAGTTAATAAAACTCGCCTTTACATATTTTAAATGTTTTATAAATCACGCGAGGGGAATAATGCTAGTTACAAATCTTTTACGATACTCATTTATTTTATAAACTATGTGATACATATTCAAAGACTTAATGAAGTTCATATGCCTCACTTTCAATCTCTTATATTTTATAAACCGTAAGGGGTGATACATGCTTAAATTGAATACAAGTGTTTTCTAAATGTATTGCTATCCAGGACATGTTGTATCCAAGATATTTTATTGCCTCAGTAGCTTCCTGTGCCATGGAGTGTAATGGACTTAAGTTGGGCTTTCTAAAAAAACTTGTTTATCTAGGGTAATTGAGCAAACTCCAAACCCTATGGCATGGAGTGTACATGAAACTTAAAGATGGCTAAAACTTGTTATCATTCACATTTTATGTTTCCAGATTTTGGGACCTGCCTTTGTAAAACTCTGATTTTAAATGAATGATAACGTATCTTTTAAAAACGTCTCTTTTGAGTTATTTTCTATGATTATGACTGTTGTACTATGAAGTAATACCCCAGATTAGCTTCCGCTGCTATATTGTAAAATGGATGGTAGGTGTTACATGGAACCTTACCTTTTTTCTTTTTTTTATTTTTTTTTTTTTTTATTTTTTTTTTTTTTTTTTTTTTTTTTTTGTGTGATCATCTCGGATGTGATGTTTGAATGCTTAAGTTTTGGAGAGGTAGGTGTTCAAGTGTTGACTTTCATGAGGAGGGTTTTGAAGGACTCTAAAGATAACATTGGACGAGGAAGAGACATTTTGAGAAGGAGAAGAAGAATTGGAATGAAACGATTCTTCATCATTTTCATCAACAATGTCATCCAATGGATGAGATGAGGATGGATGATTTAGAGTGGTGGAATAAGAGCTAGCATTTAAATCATGAGGTCTTTTCTTGCCATGATCTGATCACATTTTTCGCTCATAATGAGGAGCAAGGGGATGCATGACTCGATCAATTGAGATGTAGTGATCAATTGCTAACTCGGGAAAGATGGACACAACATGTTTGAACAATCTAGTCAAATGCATTCCATAAGGCAGGAGTTCCTTAGGTTTGTTTTGAGTCTTTTCCATTCGTTTAAGAATGAAAATGCTAGATTATATGAAGTGGAGGTTTCAATGCAATAAAGCATATGACAAAGACACGTAGAGATATGATCCCGATGACCTCCTAAACAAATGACATTTTCACGAATGATATCAACCCATGGTTTCATATGAGGTTGAATTTCACGGGTTAAAATTTTGTTTTTATCTACGACAATGGGTTTCTTGTTTTTGGTACGAGTGACTTAACCTTGTCGAGGGACTTGAATAAGAGACTTAATGACAATTGGTGAGTGAGGGAGTGGTTTTGTAACGACTTTAATTGGAGCAAGCATTATTGACAAGTCGTAGTGTAGTAACCACATGTCGGCGTGTTGACATGGCACCTTTTGAAGGGATTTTTAGGATTGACGCCGAATTCATCGAGAGTGAGAGAGAATGACTCTTACTTTGTATGACAAAGTTGACCACAAAATGACCCTTGGAGTTATAGTCAAACGTGAGTTGACTATAAAACTCGAGAACAAAACGAGGAATAATTTGTTCGTTTATGTTCAACAATACAATCCAAAAATCAACTATCCCAAACTTAGCACGGATATGACTCATGTTTTCAAAATTTTTGACTCACAACCCTACCCTCATGAAAGTACCATTTTTCAAGGCTTGCAATGGTGTTTCTTAATGGTTGATTGAATTCATTTGATATGAGTGGAATGTAGTTACGGGTATTTTGGTGATCTAATCCGGTGATTCGAGGCATTGTCACCCTAAATAAAAAAAATAAGGTCATGTTTTATAGTCTTTTACTTGAAACATTTATTCTACAATGTTTTAGTGTGTATGACTAAATGCTAACAAATGATGGAAGTAACGTTAACTCGGACCTAAAATTAAATCTAAGAGTTAACCCAAACGCTCTTTAATTTGATTTTGCTCATCCAAACATGTCAAAACATACATATGAATTATGTATCTCGACCTTTGTTCATAAGATCATTATGCATGTATTTAAAAACGTTTTTAAGTTGTATTAACAATGCATAACAACAATTTTATTATGTTCCTAACGTGAGTGATTTGAAAATAAAATTGGGGTTTTGGTTCAAAATCAATTTTTCGACAAACTCACTAGTGTATGTAAATCCTATGTCTAAGGGAAGCATATTAGTTATACATTATATCCTAGTAGTCTTAATTGTACAAAATTGAAAGAAAAATGGAAAATCTCCAATTTCAATTTTTGTGTTCATCATGAATCCTAGACTTAAATTGAAAGAAAATAGATGAAATGACTTACAATTGATGATCTTTGTGATATTAGGAATGATTATAAGTGATGATTTGATCTTCAATTAGTGTTTTGGTGGTTGATTTTGAGTTATGGTGGTTTTGGTTTCGTATTCGTCGCACAGCATGGGAAGGAGTTTGTTTGGTTTTGTGGTTTTGAAAATTTTAACTAAGGGTTAATATTTGATGTCTTGCTTGGTGGGTTGTCCCATACGATCAGGGGGTCGCTGAAAATGTTTTGGGCACGCCTGAGATATGGGGGCCGCCCGTATTACGGGTTTTTTTTGCACTTTTAAATTTTGACATAACTTTATGAGGAAGGGTGACTAATTAATTGGCATTTCGCGAATTAAAAATATTTAACAAGCTTCGGATGAAGTTGTTAAATTGTCATGACACGGAATGGAACGCGGACTAGAATCGAGACTAGAAGAAAAAAAAGCGGACTAACACGATTTATGGAACGTGTTTCATCATTCCTAAACCAAGACAAAGATAATTAAACGATTCACGTTTAAGGGGGTTGTATAGAAAAACTCGTGCGATGTTGTCGACGAACGGCACTTTTTTGATAGAGATATGTCCTTTCTAGACATTATCACGAAGAAACTGGTGACGAATTTCAATGTGTTTAATACGAGAGTGTTGCATTGGGTTTTTGCTAAGGTCAATCGCACCTTTATTGTCCCGCATGATCGGGACATCGTCGAGTTAAACATCGTAGTCGATAAGAGCTTATTTCGTCCATAGTGCTTGTTGACATGCCTTTCGGCGCTTACCGTATTTCGGCCTTCGGTTTGTGGATTAGCAAGAGCTGTTTTGTTTTCTTCGAGAACCAGATGTCAAAAATAATCACTACAAATCGTACAAATACCGCTAGTGCTCTTTCGGTCCACATAATCTCCTGCATGATCAGAGTCGGTATATACTACTGTTTCTATGTCGGTCCCCTTAGGATACCATAATTCTAAGTGCGCAGTGCCTTTAATGTATCGGAAGATACGCTTAAACGCTTCAAGGTGAGAGGTTTTGGGAGTCTCTTCGAAAATATCACAAAGACAGACACTAAACATGATATCGGGCCTACTTGCCGTTAGGTTATATACTACTTATCGCCTCGATACTTGGTACTATCTACCGACTCACACTCTTCGTCTTTCGTTAAGTTTTAGTATCAGGGATTGGAGGTTTTCATTGGTTTAGATTCTTCTAAGCTAAATTTCTTAAGCATTTCTTTAATATATTTAGATTGATTAAAGAAAATACCATCTTCTATTTGTAATCCAAGGAAGAAGTTAAGTTCACCCATCATGCTCATCTCGAACTCGTCATGCATGATTTTGGCAAATTCATCACACATGTCTTGACAAGTCAAGCCGAATATAATGTCGTCGACATATATTTGAACGATGATGAGGTTTGAACTTTTCTTCTTGGTAAAAAGTATGTTATCTACCATTCCCATTTTGTATTCATGTTTAATAAGAAAAGCTTTTAATCTATCATACCAAGCTTTGGGTGCTTGTTTAAGACCGTATAAAGCTTTCTTAAGTTTATAAACATGATCCGGTTTTTCAAAGTCAATGAATCCTGGAGGTTGTGCCACGTATACCTCCTCATTGATAAAACCGTTCAGGAATGCACTTTTTACATCCATTTGGAATAGCTTAAAATCTAAAGCACAAGCATAAGCTAATAGTATCCTAATTGACTCAAGTCTAGCAACTGGGGCATAAGTTTCATCATAATCGATGCCCTCTTGTTGATTATAGCCTTGAGCAACTAACCTAGCCTTATTTCGAGAAACATATGTTCTCGTCTCTAACTTTTTCTTAAATGCCCCACTTTGTTCCATATGATTGTCATATTCCTAGGTTGTGGAACTAACTCCCCAAATGTACGTTAAGACAATGACTTGATTTAATTCTTCATGCATGGCGACTATCCATCTTTCATCCGTTAAGGCTTTATTCACATTCTTAGGTTCTATAGTTGATATAAAACAAAAGAAGTTACTTTGGTTTTGGGCTTATGACCTAAGGGTTCTTTAGTTAAGGTTCCTATGACATTTTATAATGGATGGTTCCTAGACTCCTTAATATTGACTATTTCGTCAATCTCTAAAAGTTTCATCCTCAATGTCATTTTCTAAGTTTTTCTTTTCGGTAACCTTAATTGCTTCTTCTTCATCTAAGTCATCATCCACCAAGGGTGATGTCTTAGAAGGTGGAGGAGTTTCATCGAATGTCACTTTGAGTGATTCCTTTAGACTTTTTTTCCTTAGTATGTTTATTTAGGAATGATGTAGATTTTACTTTTTGGGGAGTAACCTTAAAAAAAAGACACCTTCGTATGGACTTTGGGTCAAACTTGTACAGGTAGCCTTTAGTGGTTAAAATAAAGCACTTGCTTCCAAACACTCTAAAGTAATCAAGATTAGGTTTCCTACCTCTCAAGAGTTCATAAGGTGTTTTTCCTAGAATGGCTCTAATTAGGATTCGGTTAAGAATGTATGTTGAAGTATCTACGGCGTTACACCAAAACTTTTGTGGTAATGATTGCTCGTTTAACATAGTCCTACTCATTTCTTAAAGTGTCCTATTTTTCCTTTCAACCACGCCATTTGATTGAGGAGTGCGTGGAGCCGAGAAGTTATGTGTAATTCCATTGGCATTAAAAAACTCTCCAAATTGCACCTCATTATCAAATTCCCTACCATGGTCGGTTCTTATTGACACTATTGTACATCCTAATTGGTTTTGAATTTTCTTATTAAATATTTTGAATTGATCGAAGGCTTCAGTTTTATCCTTAAGGAATCTAGTACAAGTATACCTAGAGTAGTCATCTACTATGACTAAGGTGTAACGGTTTCCTCTGTAACTCGGTACGGTGGATGGACCGAAGAGATCCATATGAAGGAGTTCTAAGCATCTAGTCGTTGAGACTATATTCTTAGCTTTGTGACTAGCGTGAGCTTGTTTTCCAATTTTGCAAGCATCACATAAGTGTTGATCAAACTTAAGCTTAGGTAAGTTTCTAACTTATTCCTTAGATGCTAATGATTGAATGAGACGCATATTGGCGTAACCTAATCTCCTATGCTATAATGTGGAGTTTTCATCAATCATTGCTAGACAAATTTGGTCTTTTGGCTTATTTTCTAATTTCATCACATATAAGCCTTTCTTCCTAATGCCTCTACCTATGACCATACCATCCTTAGTAATTTCACTATCTTGTTCAGAGAAAGTTACCCAACGCTTATTATCACATATTTGTCTTACACTTAGCAAGTTAAATCTTAAGTTATCTACATGTTCTACATTATCTATTTTGAGATAGTCATTTAAAATTGTACATTTGCCAATGATGTTACCGCAAAGATTGCTACCAAAATTAATATTACCTCTGTTGTATGCCTTGTAGCTTGAGAAGAGCTTTTAGTTACCCATCATGTGTTTAGATCACCTGCTATCTTTTATCTACTCATCGGGTTCCAAGTCGACTCCAAGGCATATCTATTTATATAAGA
>BQNB010004927.1:0-37500 GCA_026074375.1 Tanacetum coccineum | reverse complement strand
TTAGCTGTTTTCTTTTCAATCTTAGTTTGAGACACATTTTCTTCCTCACTATCTGACACCCAATCCTCAATAATTGGAGCACCATTATTCTTCCTAACTGCTTTAGGCTTTGCTTCACTAGCCTTAGCTTCACTGTTCTCAACTACAGGCTTAATAACTACAGGCTCATTTGTAAACTCTTCTAAGCCAGTAAATGACAAGTCAGGTTTTGGAGGCATGAAATTTCCTGTTAGGGGAGGTGGAACTGCATTATAGCCTAAACCTTTCTTGCAATTGTCTACAATCTGACTCTCTATAATCTTGTTTAAGCTTTTAGATGCATTTTCAAATTTGTCTACATTAAACTGAATGTCATCTTTTTCCTTTTGAACTATTTCTAGCTTCTTCCTAAGCTCCCCAATAGTTATCTCTCCTACTTGAATGTCCCATTTTAAGCCGTTAATCTTTTCTACATAAACAGACTCATTCTTTTTATAAAATTCAAGTCTTTCTTCTACAGACTGTAAACCTGTCTTATAAGCTACAACCATTAACTCAGATTTCTCAAATCTTTTCAATAGTTGTTCATATTGAGATTTAAGCACTTTAACAGTTTCAAGACAAGATTTTGAGCAAGTAGAATCATTAGATACCTCAGAATCAGAACTTGAAGATGAGTAAGCCATGAGTGCATAGTTAGTAGATCCTTCTTCTGCCTGCTCACTCCACTCATATCCACCAAGACCATCACATGACACCAAGGCATTAGAAGTAGTTGTCTTCACTGGTACACTCCTTCTTGAGCTTTCCCTGTTCCTGTTGTCTTGGTTTCTTAAAGCTCTGTAGTCTCTAGCAAAGTATCCCCTCTTGTGGTAGTTGTAGCACTCCACCTTGGATTTATCAAAACCAGTGGACTCATTGCCATTCATAGTAATCCTTTTTCCTGTATTCTTCAGGAACCTTCTAGCTCTCATAGTCAACATAGCCATCTGCCATCTCAAATCCATCTCTTCTAAGTTATCTGGATGGAGTTGTTGTAGATCCTTATTTGCAAGTTCAAGATTGTTTGGTTGACTAGAAAATAATGCACAGATCACAACATCACTCAAGATATCAAGAAGTGTGGAGTTAGCAGCACTAACTTGAGTGCTAACAGTAGAAACTCCATGAGTAGTGTTAACTACTTCATTAGTGCTGCCAGAGTTGTTAGAAGACACAAAAGCCATGTTTTGAGTGCTTGTATTTGAGCTTGATGTCCCTTTGACTTCTGGTTCATATACTTTGAGATTGTTGTAGAGATCATCCATGCTCATTGTCTCTAATTCAGGCTTATTCCTCTACACAACAACATGTGTGTTCCATTCTGGTGACAAACTTCTCAACAGCTTTTGGTTCACATCTTCTTGTGAAAGTGTTTCACCCAAAATCTCTAACTGACTCACAAGCTTCTGAAGCCTATCAAAAGTTTGATCAAGGGTTTCTGAGCTAGGAGCAGTGAAGTTTTCATACTGCTGTTTTAAGAGATTTCTTTGAGTTTTCTTTGTAGCAGCATTCCCACCAAACCTCTTTTCAATAGCTTCCAGCAGCAACTTCGCATCCTTGATGGAGTTGAACTTTAACTGATGTTCATTAGGTATTCCCATCATTAAGGTGCTTCTGGCCTTCACTTATAACCTCTTCTGAGCCTTTTCTTCAGCAGTTGTAGGAGGTATTACTTTCTCAACACCTTCCACAACTATTGTTTTTGGTGCAGTGTTTCCATTCTCTATGACCTCCCATAGAGCATAGTCAATCATATGGATGTACTGTTCTATTCTCATCCTCCATAACTCAAACTCACCAGGTTTGAGCATTGGAACCTTAGATGCAGCCACCATATGTACAGATTTTGAATCCATATCTTCTAGCAAAGAGATCTTGTGTATTCAAACAGGTTCTTCTTATTCAAAGCTTCTCAACAAGCTCTGATACCACTTGTTGATCCCACTTCAATAGATCTTTAATTCCTTATGCTTGTTAAGGTTTTGTTATGCTAGATAAATCTAACACAACTATAGTAGAAACTTTGTTGAATATATTAAAGATTATGCGAAATCTAATCTTTAATCAATAAGAAGAATTCTTAATGAAACAGTAACTCTATGAACATAATTCTATGAACATACAATTCAACAAACAATACAAGCTCCAATATTATTATTACAAATAATGCGAATACTCTCCTAGTATTAGGGTTACAAAACCTTGAAGCTATGATAACTCTATGAATGACTCGTTTGGATTTGATACAGATACAAAACTCTATGCCCTAGGATCTCCTTTTATACACCAAGGAGTCCTAGTCGATTTACAATATATTCCTAAAACTTAGAATATTCTTTATGATCTATTCTATAAATAACTAATACTTATCGCGTAAGTAATCTTGATCTCCAATCAATCTTTATCCTTTCTTCTGTGTTTATCCATCCTCTTCTGACAATAGAAACTCTTTCAGCAGTCTTAATCTTTGAGCAGTTGTAACTTTTGTACTAGTAGCATTAACTTAGCACTAGCAGTAGTAACTTATACACCAGCAGCATTAACTGTGTACAAGCAGTAGTAACTACTTAGAATAAGTTAAGGTAACTACTTGAATTTTTTCTTCACATCCTTCACCGCTAGTGTACCAACTTTACTCTAAGCAATACTAATATATATACTTATAGTAGTAATTGCTGAACTTGAGTACAAACTTTTGTATACTAACAACACTAACTTACTTATCATATTTTTTCATGATTGTTAATGACCAGCCACTAACTTTGTTAGCAGCAGTAACACAAACCTTAGTAGCAGTACTTCAAGAAGGCTTTTAATCCCAACAATTTTGCATAGTTTATTATATTCATTATCTAAAACCAAATCATCTATTGATGAGTTTTCATCACTAAAGTAAGAGGATTCGGAACAAACCTCATTTGATGCTTGAGCTACGAGATACGTCTCATCTTTGACCTTCTCATCATCTTCTTCATCGCTATCATGTAACACCCCCATTTTTACATATAGCAGCGGAAGCTAATCTGGGGTATTACTTCATGGATACAACAAAGGCAGGTCCCAAAATCTAGTTACATACAATGTGAATGATAACAAGTTTTAGCCATCTTCGAGTCCATGCCACTCCGTGCCGTAACTTGCTTAACTACCTGATATAAACATACTAAAAAGTTAAACACAAATGGTGAGTGAAAATTCTAGGTTTGTTATATCAGTTGGAATCACATGTAATATTATAATAATTGTATAAACACAATTATTAAAATTGATATTGTTATGGATCTTGGGTCATGTTATTATATACCCGTTATTAGTAATAATAGACAACGAATCTTAGTAGCAATGTATTTATCCTGTTATTGCCTTGTTTGGTCTTGTTGGTTGGTTATAGTCTGGTTCATGGCACACAAAACCTGGTCTAGTGTATATATATACCCAAAATGATGTGATATATATATATATATATTTATATACCCAAAATGATGTGATATATAATAGCCCTATGTAATTCAAATATAGTGTGTTTGGTTACCTATCTGGCTAACACAAACAGGATTCGTCAATCCCGATAGATCTATCCATAATATTTGCGTTCACCCGAAAGTGATTAATGGTCCATGATAATGAGGGACTTTTAGTATAAAGTAACTTAGACATTAGTGATAATGGTATATCAGATTAGCATATAGCTTGCAAAAACACTTGTATTCATGGTTTAAGCATGTATAAGTCTTTGAAAAGTAATCACATTGTTATAAGATAAATGAGTATGTAAAAGAGTTTGTAACAAGCATGTATCCCCCTCGCGGGTTTATAAAACATGTAAATAAGTAAAGGCGAGGTTATGAACTTCACCTGATAGGTAGATGTAATAATTATTCTGAAATGAAAGCTGACGACCTTATCACAATCTTAACCGGGGAATGTTGATATAATAAAATGATAGTAAACAGCCTCGTCACGCAACCTGAGTAAATATGTTGAGTCTTAGGAAGATTGTACTCTAGAACTTTAGTTTTAAGAGTTATGAGTTTGATTGAAGAGTTTGGAATTTTTGTATCACTGTTCGGGCCATCATAATTCAGAAGTCATTCAGTAAACGTTTGAGGAGCTAGGGCACTTTAAATCGTAAACCCAACAACTCAGTCAGAACATAATACCAAGATGAAACTCCTTAATATGAAGCTCCCTAGTATTGTGATACGATATCATCGGTCTTAAGTGTTTTATTCAATATCCAGAAAAGTTAAGCACGAGAAGCGTTACTTAAAGTTACGTCAGGTAATGTTTTGAATATGATTTTACACTTTTTCAAAATGTTACATTTTAGACCCTTGAGTTTGAAAAGTTGCAGAATAGTCCTTGGAGTTTGCATTTTTATGACTTTGGTCCTTCAAGTTTAAAAGATATACCAAGTAAACCTTATACTTTGTAAAGTGACATAATAGACCCCTATAGTTATAACTTTGATAAAATGACATATTCAGCCCTTCTAGTTATTAATTTCAGAAAGTTACGATATATACCCCTTGCATGGATTATATTTACAAAACATGTCCAAATTGCCATGCAAGCTTATTTTAACATTTCAATAGACATTTATAAGTTATAATAAACTAAAATATGAAGATTTAACGCAACGCAAGTTTAAAATAACGATTCGTTAAACTAGGAAGCAAAACGGGTCAAATTAGGGTTTCAAAACGTAAACGTGTAGGTTTTAAGTTTTAAATTCCCGTTCAATTAATCCATATTTAGTGGTTATTTTAAACACATTGTTAAGCATGCCTAGGTTAGATTATAACAATATCTTATTTCTTTATAACATTTAGTTTTAAGAACATTAATTTAAGATTTTGGTGTACCGGTTTTGGATCATAAATAGAAAATGAGCATGAATTGAGTTATGAAACTTTAAAAGAGTATATTTAGGATCATTTGAACATTATATGAGTGTAGGAGTAGATGTAGAACAATTCAGACCTGGGTTTGAGCTTATAGCTTATAAAGGGTAAAATCGGGAGTTTTTTTGTTTTAAGCTTTGTACGCTAGAACAACGACTATCGGGGCTTCGTCTTGTTTATTTTGCTTCCTTTCTTAACTTGAGCCTTCTTAAGATCACTTAGGTATCTATGTCGAGACAAAGTATTGCTTCTATGTATTGGTTATATGTGGAGGAAAGTGGGGAATGGAGAAAATGAAGAGTTTAGGTCGCTATTTATACTGTAACGATCTTGGAGGCTAAGGCTATGTTATAGTGACAGGAGAGGACATTGTAGAAGGTCTAGAGTATGTGTGAGAGGCTATGTGAGTGTTGCAATAATGCTAGAAACTGGCTTTGGCTGTGTTGGTTTGCCCATGTGATGCGCGGCTGAAGTAGCAAAAGAGAGCCATGTGGCCTCATTTTGAACCAAGAATGGTCTAAGTAAGGTGGGTAAGCTGTTAAGGGTTTTTCTAGAGGAGTTAATGTAAGTATCTTGCACATGGGTGGGTGTAACTAACCCATTCTGGAAGAATAGTGTTTGAAAGAAAGCCGTTAGTTTCCTTGGTTAGTTACCCGTACCATGAAAACACGTAAACTGGAAACCTGATTACAAGGGTTGTTATACTAAAGAAGAGGAAGCAACATGACAGTGGTGTACTGAGATGAGGGTGACTGATCCATATGGAAATATTTATATTCAAGGATTCACAACCAAGAAAACAAACCAAAAGTTGTCAAAATATCATAAGTTGAGTTACATTATGTCACCCAGTTAGTTTATGGAGTGAAGAGTTGGACGGAGTTGGAATAAAGGAGGGAATTTATGTACTCCTAATCAATTTTACTTTTTTATTGTTGAGTCGAAAATAAAATCATTTGTATAAATCCATAAGGGATTACATTTGATGTACGAACATTAGTCCGATCTATGATAAATATTAAGTTAGTATGATGGATTGAAAATTTATGTTATCATTATGTTTAAATTATGAGTGTGCAAAGCAAGTTTGTGTAATCTATATATAAAAAAATATAATTTCTAAAAAAGGGAAAAGTACGCTGCACTTCTAGGAAGTGCGCCGCACTTTATGGCGGTTTTCTTATATATAACTTACAAAACACGATTTAACTCATTATAAAAACTCACACATTAACACAAAGCCGCCGGGTTTCTCACAAAAACAAAGAAAATTTCAAAAAGATCAATCCTTGGTTTGAGTTTACAATGGATAAAAATGAAGAAACGGGTCATGGTTTAGTATTTTGCTCGGGTTAGGGTTTCTGACTTTTGAATTAGGGTTTTGAGTGTAAAAATGTGTATGAAAGCTTATGAATAGAATAATTAGGGTTTACACATTGTATATTGAGTGTAGTAGCTTGTACACAAGTGATGGTGAAGAAATTAGAATGAAAACGGAGGTAAAACGGCTATTTTAGATGTCATGCTTAATGACTTGTACATTGTGCTTTGAAAACTTGTACTTGACTTGGAGGGAGTTTATATTTCAAATGAAATGTTATATTACTTGTATATATGCTTTAGTAGCTTGTACATTCACTTTAGATATTAACCCTTCATGGAATTAGGGTTTAGAGGTATACGATAACGGTTTAAAGCCCGTTTTGATATAACGTTGCGAATGGTACATTATAGGAATAATGTACTTTGTAATAAGGATATGATGATATTGACTTGACATATTGTGATGTTTGTTTGACATATATGAAGACAGGATTGCCATAGATAGGTTGCGTGAGCTCGTCTACTTTAGTTATGCAAATTACATTATATATTGAGATATTGACAATGCAAGTAATGTAATAAAGCGAAAAATTTCCCCGTATAATTGTGATCATAGTAAAATAGGTTTTGTATTAGATGAAAATTCTTGGGTTGTTATATACAACCTACCTGGTTATGGTCAGCCGCAGTATGATCAGTATTATCAGCAGTACCCACCTCCACCACCACAATATCCACCGCAGTATCAGCAACAGCAACAGGATGATGATGAGTAGTGTCGAGATGACACAAGTTGGTTGTGTGACCGCATGTTTTGGGTCACGTGTGTTTTAAAAACAATTTCCTTAAAAACATTATTATTATTATTATTATTTCTACTATGATGTGTAAAATGCCTCTGTTGGCATTTAAAACAATATTATTGTACTTTCTTCAAATAATTAATTAGGATTATTATTATTTGTGTGTGCTATATTTATATTTGTAACAAGAAAAAAAAGAAGGGCGCGAGACGAAAAAGACAAAAAGCAAAAGATTCAAGTAATTCTTCATAAGTGAGAAGTATTATTTCACTTTTCTATTTTATCTTTCTCTATAATATTTCACATTAGAGACAATGCTCATATTAAGTGTGGGGGGAGATAAACTGAAAAAGTAAAATAAAGTTAAATAAATTTTTTGAAAAATAACATTTTTATGATCACATACAAGCAATCTGACTCTGGATTGATAACATTACTAGCATATTTATACCACCCAAAATTAAAATTGTGAGGATTAGATCTTAAGAATTCGGGTATCCATCTTTGATACCTAAGATTATTTTTATTTTTAGCTTTCTCGAGTTAAGGTTTGATTGCGACTACAAGTATCTCATCCGTCGTTACGGCTGTGTATTTGTAGTTTGTCGCCTTTTCAGAAGCATTGGTATCGATTTAAAATTGTATGAGTGTGTCGGTGATTTGTTAATTCTAGAACTTGTGCTTAAAATCTTTATGAGACCGCAGTAGGAACACGTTGGCGTGTTATAAACATTTTACTTATTAAGAGGTGATAAAAATATAAGTATCTAATAACTTTGTTCAAAAAGCTTTTTAATTAAATTATCTAAAATTTTATCTGTACAAATCGAAGAGCATAAATGCTTGTATTGCTGTTAAAATGAAGTGCGAAGGTTGCAAACTTCTAAGTTCGTTTGAAGTAGTGTGCTTATCCTAAGTATGGGGGAAAATCAAGTTTCTCCCAAGTTAAAGTGAAATAAGGCAAAAATCTACCGAAGTAAAGAAAAGAAGAAAAGGGTAAGAAAGTGATAAAGTAAAGAAATAGTTGGTTACATTACGGATAAAGTAGATTATGATTTTATTATAAACCTTTTTCAACAAATAAAAAAAAATAATATCACTAAATAAATTACCTCTTTTGATGTTTATGTTTGGTGCTTACGCCTTGTCAGCGAAGTTTAGTTTCTTGTACAAGCCTATGGTAATTTGAACATTTCATGACTGCGCGTATGAGTGACTTCCGTTTACTATCTATTTTATTAAACTGAGCGAGTATGAAAACAATCTTATCTATAAAATTTCGTGAGTTGCTTTGTCGCGTTATCTATGCTTGTGATCATTAATCTATTTTACTAAACGAAATGTTTTCACTTTTGATTGCTTGAGGGCAAGCAAAAAGCTAAGTATGATGGGATTTGATAACGCTCTAAATATACATAAAATATCCCTCGAAAATATGTGAAATATATATGTTAACGCATAAAATGTTTCAAAGTTTGTTTGTTTGTTGTGTAATAATTGTTTCAGGACTAAAAATGAAGAAAAGGACTAAATATGCAAAGATATTCCATTAAATGCACCAACGGTCGTTAAAAGAAGAATCTAGAAGAGAATCTAATGAAGAATTAATGAAAAGAGCCAAAGTGCGGCGCACTTACCCTAAGTGCGGAATACTTCAAACCGGGATTAATGCAATTTAATTACACACCAAGTATGGCGCACAATTTTTATTGTGTGGCGCACTTCTCTTGCAGTTACTCAAAAATCATTATGATGGCAATTATTGATGCAACTCTTGGCTTGCCATTTCCCACAACTGAAGTCCCAACCTCACCTATAAATTGACCACGAATTTGGTGCTAAAAACACACCTCTCAATCTCATCCCACTTCATCTTTGATCAAGAATAGTTAGGAAATTTGTTCTAGTGGAATTGTTGAAGAATCACCTTGTTCTTTATCACATTTTGGGTTATAATCGAAGGAAGATACTATTTGATATCAGAAGTTTTGCTAAGGGGTTGTTATAGTCGTTATAGTTGAATCTACAAGTTGTTATAATATCCGTTCAAAGGAAGATTCTTGTAAGCAGTGAACTATTTGCTATTAAATTTGGTATAAACACGTTTCCCTACTTTTATATTATGAATTCTGAATTGATCATGTTTATTATGTGTTTTGAATCTATGAATATGAAGTAGTTAAACATGTTTGTTTGAGGATCATGAGGGTACTATGGATCTAACTTGGATAAACTAATAAATTTGGAAATTATTAATATGAACTTGATGTTTTTACACTCGGATCTTTTAATTATCATTTGATCATCATACTAATCCGGATATAGGTCGAAAGACTCCGACTATGTATGCTTGATTTCCAAGTTGTTTGTCTTTGACAAATAGATTTTGGCCTTGTGAGGATTAGCTAATTAAATGATCATTAACCGAGGATAAAAAGGTTTAACGCTTAACCTCATGTCTAACGAACTTGGTTAAGAAAGTCTATATTCCTATTTTCCAAACATGAATCGAACTCAAAGCATTTTTGTAATCAAAAGTAAAGGCCAAAAGGATTTTTGATTATAATAAGCAAACAATCATTTTAGTAAACTAACCGTTTCTTTAATCGATTATACTTTAATTCTTGAACCCATTATCAATCCAAGTTTATCTATATTTGTTCTCATCCCCTAAACAAACATCATTTTACTTCTTGAAATACCTTGAAATCTTTAGATTGTGACAGTCTATAAGATTTATCCTTTTCGTAATACAATCGACCCTTTTTAGAATAACCAATCCCGAGGAACGACCTGGTCTTACCCTTAACCTATACTATAAACGGGGGTTTATACTTTACCCGTGTGTTAGTTAGAAATCGGATAAAACTAGAACTATAAATTTAAAGCTTTTATAACACATCAACATATTAGGCTAGATCTCATTAGTGTTTGCTTATGATTGCATGTGAATTGGTATGTAGATCCTAATAATATTGCTTCTTGATTGATGTGTGTGCATGTTTAGACTCTAGATACCTAGTTACTTAAGTGTATCAAAGATCTAAAGCGGCATGATTATGTAGAAAGGATTCCATCGGTAATAGTCTTCATACTACCTTACCCATCTATGGATGATCCCCTTTAAGTATTTTAATGCGCATCTATCTCCCTAGGGGCCTTGTAATAGTCTTCATACTAGCTTACTTGTGCGTTTCCCTAGCAAGGTATCACATAGACGGCATTTTCGTGTAATTCGTCATGCTTCTCGGAAATACTTACACATACATCTCAAGTGTGACAAGGCAATAGAGTTAGGAGAAGCATACTAAGGATCATGCATGATTAAGTAAACACTTCTCTTTTAACATACGAATTCTCCATATTAGATTAGTTTAATTATTAGATAATTAGTTTAAAACAAACCCCCTTTAAACCCGAGATTTAAATTGCTTTCATAAAGTATAATGAAGACTAATCAAATAACATACTAGATGTGAGGGTAGAGAGAGAGTAGGTTGGATGAACACTTAGAGAGAGAAAGTAAACATATTATAGAACTTTGTATTATGTGTGTAAAATAAACAACCAACCACCTCTCTAAGGCATCGAGAGGTGTATAAATACTAACCTTGGCCGGCTATGGATGGGCCTTTATGGGCTTTTCCTTATCTTTGGCCCGGTTAGCTTACTAAACAATACATTGTGGACTACGAGCTAGAAACGTAAAATACATGGAGTGACCGATCCTTTTTTGGATTCCTAACAATCTCCCCCTAAGGGAGGTCACTCTAATTTACAAAAAACTTAAGCTCTACATTCTATGAATGTCTTCAATCTTTAGCTCGTAGTCTTGTTATCATGTTCTTTATCTTGTGAATCTTGATGTAGCGATTATTGACTTTAGGCTTGAGCTTGTTCCTTTATCTTGACTTGAATGTGAAAATGTCATCTTGAGCACCTTGAGATCATCAACCAAGCATAATCTTGA
The DNA here is from genome assembly GCA_026074375.1 of Tanacetum coccineum. Classification (NCBI taxonomy): domain Eukaryota; kingdom Viridiplantae; phylum Streptophyta; class Magnoliopsida; order Asterales; family Asteraceae; genus Tanacetum; species Tanacetum coccineum. The sequence continues at coordinate 26,479 of BQNB010004927.1, read as the reverse complement.
TTCGCCATCTTGTAAACTTTGCCATCTTGAGAACTTTTGACTTCTGGACCGACATGCTTATACCTTTCTTGATACGTTATCTTGAAAAGCTTTATAATGTATCTCTTTTGAGGTTCTTTAACTTTAATACTTTGTCACTTCGGGAAAGACGTTCGGTATCAGAGTGATGAAAACTTCTTTGAAATTCATTAACTTTAATACTTCGGCACTTTAAGAAAGACGTACGGTATCAGAGTAGCAGAAGTCTTGAAACATGAAACTCGAGCTTTCATTATGTCTTTTATGTTTGTCGGTTTTGGGTATAGCCATCGAGGCTATGACTCTTTATGGTAAGCTGAATCAAGTACCTCACCTACAACTATAAGTATCATGCATAAAAAACATTAGTAATAAAGTCGGGGGGGGGGGGGGGGGGGGGGGGGCGAATATGGATTTGTCATTCGCACCCCTGGTTCGAGTGGAGTAACCATCGAATCTATGGAGGATCGACCAGTGATAGTTAGAGATTCATTTTATGCAAGAATCTCCTTGATTAGGATTTCTAGCTGAGTTATAGAATCTTTTCAACACATTTTATTAGATTCAATCAAACTAGCATAGTTCTCATATCAGAACAACACAAAGAAACAGCACTATAAGAGTGAACCAGCACGTTACTATCTCACCGAATTGAAAATAAAAAATTCGAATTTGAAAATCATCGAACTGTCACATGCAAAAGTGGTTTTTGTGACACATCGAGAGAGATTAAACATTATCAAAATTCATCATCAAACGTCAATTCATAACCTGAACACAGTTTGATTCTAATAGAATCGCACATCGTATCTTTCCAGTTGTCAACAAGTTTGATTCATATAGAATCGCACAAGACACCTACCCTTGACTTGTTTGATGTTGACATCAAGCATGATTTCCATCTTCAATCGTGAATTACTTGATTATCACCCTGATGTTCTTGAAAAATCATAAGGAAAATGCGTAGACTCTTTAATATTTCTCGTTATTCACATTGTGTGAGATAGCCAGCATAATTTTTTACTTTGACAAGTGTCCTAATGAGATTTATGGATGATCTCTTTTGGCTCTAGACTCAATAGTGCACTTTGATTTTAGTGATCGGAGGCTGGAGCAGACTGCCACCTTTTCAATATCAACTAACTCGGAGTGAGAAAGTCGATAGAAATGCGTGTAATCTCCGTAAGAAATGAAACAAGAGTCTGTTGAGAGACTTTGAGTGGAAAGGGAGGGTTGTGCATAGCGTCACTGGGTCCATGACTATCTTTAATGTCAGAAAACAACTTAGTGTTTCCGACAGATTATGTATTAACGCGGTTTCTGCCTAAGTGTATGGAGGGCTTCTTTCTTTTCACCTTTTATCCTTACATTTCTTTTTCATTCTTCAACCCCTTCAATGCTTACCAAGACTTCATAACTAACACCTTGTTGGGTTTGTTCCAGTGTTAGCTCCATCTCAGTCGGCATTAATCCTGATTCTCACTTTTTCTTCTTTTGTATCATATATAAGGACTTCTACACTAACTAGTGGATATCCCTGGGTAGATTCCTCCGGTTCTGGCTGGATCATGAGATTTGAATACCTATGCCTAACCACCTTATAACTCCATAAATTTAAGTACATAGTCAGTCTTTTAGGTATTCCATCACAATCAAAACCAAAATCATTGAAAAGTTCAATCAAAGTGTTTGATATAAATATCAAAAGATTTACACTTTGAGAGTTTTTCATCATCACTAAAAGCTCCCCCTTAACATGTGCACCGTAATCGTAGTACATGTTAAGTTTAGAGTGCATTGAGTCCATTTTATATGATCACATTTCAATACAAATTAGGTTCAGTTTAATCACATTTTCTCCCCTTATCCAAAATGTTAATCCCTTGATATTTTGGATATCAATTGATTAAACGTTCGGGGACAAAATGTTACATAATAACTATCAGGAACATTTTAATGCTCCCCCTCAAAGTATGAGGGATATGATATAGTGTTGAGTACGAAATTTTGAAAGATTTTGAATTTTGTGAAAAATTCTTGAAAAATCATCGTACTCGAACACCACATAAGCCTAAGTCTTTTACTACTTATGTACATATTCACATGTTTATTATATACGAAGATTTGACCTGAATGATGAGAACATCATATGATGAAATCATATGGTCCTTTGTAGCAGCCGTAGGTCTCCTTCGTACAATCTCCCACCAACGTACATTTCTAAACTCCTCATTAACCTTCTTTCTATCAAGAAGTTGTCAATCTGATCTTTCTCTGTCCAAGCACTCTTCGGCATTGCTTCAACTTTCTTTCCAAGTTACGAAAGTCTTTGCTTCAGACTTCGAGTATGAAACAGATTCAGATACATATGTAACTTGAGCTTGTATGGTTGGTGATGTCGGTGTTGATGTTGTCTTAGCTTCCCCCTAAACCAGCAATCCTTTCTTGAGTAGATTCAGAACTTTCTTGCAAGCCGCATCAAGCAGTCTTGATGTATAAAGCCCAGATATCCAAAGTACACAATTAACCCTTTCAAGAATTTGATACCGCAACACCAAAGTCAATTAAGTCCCGGATGAGCGCATTTCTCTCTTCAGGATAGTTATGATATAAATTGTAACACCAAAGTCAACTAAGTCCCGGATGTAGACAATTAAATCCCTATGTGTACCTCTTTTATCAAATATTTCTACTCATTTTAAGAATAAGCTTAGAGATTGACCGGTCGGGTAAAACATTAATTGAATCAGACAGAACTCTTCTCACGTTTTAAATAATTATACTCCCAACACTTCCCCCTGGGGACTCAAATGATGCATACTGACTAATGACGAGATGTCTCTTCCACCATGTGATTGAAATAGTGCACCCGAAAGATTCAAAAAGGCCTAAAATCAAAAGAAGCTAACCTCAAAAGACAAAAGAAGCTAACCTCAAAAGAAGGCCAAGGACACTATCAAGTATACATCTACTCCTTCCCCCTTGCTGGTTTCTTATGTTGGGGACTAAATCTTCAATCCATTTGATATGACCATAATCTGCAGCCTTGGTCTTTATGACGGAAGTTGCATAAGTACGGCTGGAGACACCACTAGATAGATACGCAAGGTCATTGTTGATGAAGTGATCAAATGGAATGACTTGACGACCGTGAGAGTTAGGTATCAATGGTAGTGGCTTTCGCAGATCGTGAGGATATTGCTGACCTTCAGGGTTGTGCCAATCTAGTTGATCCGTGGTTGCCTTGTAGACTTCTTCAAAGAAGTATTCTAGCTCAACCAAGCTCTTGCATGTAACTTTCATCAGCTTAAATGTTGGACCGGCTAATAATTCTGGTGTTAATGTGTCAATTTTGAGCCGATTCATCATAAATGCTGAGAAGTCCAGAGGAGTATCCATAAGCTCATCAAATGATTCACGAGGACCTTCTTCCCGAGCCAAATTGCTTAACCAAGGTTGAACTGGTCCATGACATCAGTAAGTCTGTTCTATCACGATCAGGAGTAGGGATTTTTGCTGGTTTTTGAAACCAATCAGGATGCTAAGATGTCTCTTCATCAGATTGTTCTTCAGTAGCTCCTATATCAAACTCCTAATGTGCGGGTTCTTCCAAATCCTTATTGGTGTGCATTGGCTCCTCTGTATGAGCAGACTCGCCAGCAGACTTGTGTTGAGATTTGGACCTATCAGTTGACTTGCCAGTTGTCTTGGATGTCTTTTCCTTTGGAGCACTGGTTGACTCTGGTTCTTTTCCAGCTCGTCTTCTCTTGGACCCCCGGTTTGATCCAGCGGAGGGTTCTTCGTCTTTATCCTCATCATCTCTGCGTCTTTTAAACGAGACAGTATCACCATAAGTGTCAAGAATGAGCTTGTCACTTTCGTAAGCTTCAACCAATGCCTTGTAGAGATTCTTTTGTTCATTAGATATGTGGATTGACTTATTGCTCTCCATCTTTTCAATGAGAATCTTCTTCAGCTCTAATTCTGATAGGTTGGCAGCGATAGCAAGAGATGTCTTGGATTCAGTGGTGACGAGTTTCATACCTCAAACTTCGAGTTGTTCGTTTACTGTCTTCTCAATTCTTGGCAAAATCTTGGAGACTTGTGCCTTAACTTGTTCTTTGACTTGGTCCTTGATTATTTTCTTTATGTTTTCATCAAGTTTATTGAGAAAGTCTTCGTTTTTGGCTTGAGCTTCATCTCTGAGTTTGTCTGATTGCAATTGAACAGCTGTCTTGACGACTTCATGTTTGCAAGGTATGCATCAACAATTCCGGGAATAGAAGAAACTGTTTCAGCAAATTGGTTCGTTTGCTTAAAAACCAGAGAATTCGGTTTCCAGAGTTTTAAGTCTATGGTCAAACTCGAATAAAGAGCCAAAGTTGAGAAATCTTGCAGGGAGGAGCTTGGACCAATTGTTGGTGGGGAACTGGTGTTTGTTGCATTATGTGTGAGAGGAGTGGGTGGAGGAGGAAGAGTTGTTGCAAACATAAGAGGTGGCTCAGCAATAGTGGTGACCGAAACATCTACAAGTGAAGTTGCCTCAGTGTTAAGAGTAAATATTGAGTCAATACCTGTATCTGGTCTAGGGTTGAGCATGTTAGAAACGAAGCCAGATGACACAGAAGAACTCTGCTGTTGACCTTCAGGAATGATCGGAGCGGTGAGTATCACATGAGTATCTTTTGTTTCCTGAGTTGCTTGAACATTAGGCAATGGAGCATCCGTCATCACAGTGTCTCTTCCCTCCAGATTAACGTTCACGTCCCTGTATAGCTCATTCGCTTCGTCCTCTTCATGTGTCGCCTCTTCAACCATCTCTTCTTCCTCAGTATTCGCTCCTTGAACTTCTTCATCACTGTTATCATCATCTGTTGATTCAACATGAGAAGGTGTTTGAACCCTAGGATCAAAGCTATCTTCTTCATTTACTTCTTCTTGCCTTGCTTCATCATCATGAGTTGAAAACTTAGGATGAACAAAGTCTTCACCATTCATATCAGATTCAGTCCATTCATCATCATCGTCATCATCGTGTTCACTCACATTCACTTCATCAACATCTTCTTCTTCACTTGACTTCCAAGAGATTTGCTCATCATCAGATTCATAAGTCGGTATATCGGGAACCCCTGGTGTAACACCAGTTCCTTCATTTGCACTAGAACCGCTGGGTTGAGAGATGTGAAGTTGTGTTTTTCTTCTTTCAATGGCCAGTTTCATTTGTTTGGCCTCAGTCAGTGCTATGTCAGAGAAAGTTTCCAATTCAGGAGCTGGTTGCTTTTTCTTTCCAGACTTTGCTACCTTAACCGTTGCTTTGACTCTTTTACCGGTGGAAGGCGTGGGTGCTTCATCAGTCTTTTTCCTGGAAGATCGACGCACATATTTTGGTTTTGGTTGCACCTTTCTAGTAGCAAGATCATGGTAAGTCTATTACGGCTTTAGTTTCTTTGCATTGTTGGATGGTTAATAGTCTGAAGAATGGACATCGTATCTTTGAACTTCATGCTGAGGAATGAATCTCATAGTTGTGAGAATAGGATCATCATTAGCCATGTGCCAGTCTACCTTGTTTCTTCTTGGAATGGATTGGTCTTGTGACATGAAGTGATTGATGATAACTTTTGTGAATCTTGGGTAAAACATGTATTTGTTCTTTCTTGACTCCTTGTTTTCGATCTGAAAGACTAGGTCTTCCCAAAGAAGGTAAACATAGTCAACTTTCTCCTGGTGATACAATCCCCAAAGTATCTGAGCCCTAGAAAGACGAAGTGTGTCAATTCCAGTTACTTTTCCACTGAGACACTTGTTGATGATGGTTCCAAAAGTTCTCCAAGGTTGAGGTAACGTATCAACTTTGACATCGGAGAGTAATTTGATGTTGCCAGGGTAGCCAAGTTCTCTAATGAAAGTTAGTATTTCCTCTTCAAAGGGAGGATCTACAAACTTCTGTCCAGGAAGTTTTGGACAAATCAGAAGCATGTTTCTGAAAGTTTCCATATCAAAGGAATAGCTCTTCTTGTTCATCTTGAATCTTATGTGATGCTTTTGATAGGTAACTGTAGCCCAGAACTCCTGCATGTAGACGGCAGGGACACTTGCTGTGATCAAGAAGGCTGGATAAAAAGGAGTGAGAGTGAGAACATCCAAAGCAACTTGAAAGGTGGGTTCCTTGGGCTTGAATGTGGTGCTCAATCTGTAGTTGCAACTGCCAATCGTAAGACGTTGTTCCCTTGGAACAAGAGCATCATCCAAAGCTTGTTGTTGTTCTTTAGTGATACTCATGATTCTGCTAAGAAAGAGTCGATACAGTTTATATATAACCAAGTTTATATAGACACTATATATCGAGACCCTGAATTGGCATTTAATGCATGTAACACATTTAGAAAGATAACCATTTGAAAGAGTGAACTTAAATTGGCTTAGTTGAATTAATCCAATTTTAACTTGATTAGATTTCAAAGATAATCAATTTTAAATTTGCTACCTAACATAAGTTTTAAGACACCTTTTGGTTAGAATCTAAGTGTTTCTGATAATTAGCCTTTTTGAATCCATTAAGTATGATTGAAACTGGTTTTTTAAGTGAAAACTGCTAATTCGGACCCTATACCATACTGCTAATTCGGCTACTTAAGATATCTGCGAATTCGGAACCTAATGCAAGTTGAAAATTCGGACAGTTAAGGGTGATTGCGAATTCGAATAATAAAGAACAGCTGCAAATTAAGACACTAAAGACTTCCAGTGAATTCATATCTTACTACTATCTGCTAATTCGTGCCCTTATGGTATCTGCAAATTCGGACCCTAAATGAGTTGCAAATTCGTGATATAAAGGTGGTCTTGCCGAATTCGGAGTCTAAAGTGACTTGCAAAAATTCGTGGTCTAAAGGAGATCTGCGTTTCAGGGTCTAAAGTGAATGCAAAATTTCGTGAGTTAAAGGAGGACTTGCGATATTCGTATTAAAGCACAAGAACTTGCAAATTCGTGTATAACTGTCCCTGTGAATTCGGATTGTTCTAACAAATTTGCATTTTTTAATTCGAGTTTTCATGTGTTTTCCCACTTTAAGATTCACTCATTTAGCCTCATATGATTCACAAGAACATTTTTGCAACTTAGAAGCACATATTCAAGCAAAATCATTCAAACGAGCATTCAAATCCAAGAAATCATTAATAACCAAGAATCAAACATGTTATATTCGAGTTTTAAAGCATACACACATTCATTAACACATTAATCATTTATCCAACTCAAAACCCACAAACTTTTGCAACTAAAAACTCAAAAACGCATATTTTTGTTATAAAGAATCACTCAAATCATGCACATAAGATATCTTTATTAAAAACTGAATTAGACGAGTCTTTAACACCCTCAAATGAACAAAACCCCTCTATTAATTTTAGTTTTTATACAGTTTTAAATTTCATGAACCCTAATTTGATTTTAGGGTTTTTCAAAATTTGAACGTCTTAAAAACCAAATTCCTTTGAGACGTGAGATCACAAGGGTGTAAGGAACAATGTTTTCTTAATACCTTAAGCACGAAATAGTCTAGAGATCGAGAGGAGGTAGGTGACGATCGAGTGAATAGAGATGGAAGGAAAAAGATATTTGTGTGGTGTGTATGTGTAAATGAAAACGGGAGGGGTGGGTGTGATATAAAACTTATTTAGTTTTTGTCACAACTGCCCCTTGAGGTTTAATCATCAAGGCATTAAACAAAAAATAACATATAAGGCACATTAAAGCTATTTCTTAATTAACTTTCCTTAAAAGAAGATATTCAGTTAATTGTTTAAAAGCCTTTTATCCTTTTTTCAAATGGAATTTGAAGAAGAGATTTGACATTTTCTCCCTCTCTAACAATGACCGTTTTCTATTGAAAGAGCTGTAGTCGTTGTTTGAGAAGTCAAATGTCCGTAAAAAGCATTTTCTAATGAAGCAGTGTTTTTATTCATGAAGAACAAACACCAATTGTAAATAAGATTTCTCTTATTGTCACACAAGTAATCTTTGATCTATGAACCAAGAACTAGAGAGAGAAAGTAGGAGGAAGGATGTATTTTCTAGTGAGAGAAAGTAGAGAACATGAAATGCATTAAGTGAAATGAAACATACAACCAACCAACCACCTCTCCAAGGCATGAAGAGGTGTATTTATACCTATTTGGCCGGCCATGGGCCTTATAAGGCTTTCCATGGGCCTTTGGGCCATATTAGCTTATAAACTAAACAGTGACTAAGTACGGGTTGGATATGTTAATATTTAGAAGTGACCGAGACTTTTCTTGTTCCTAACAATCTCTCCCGGAGGTCACTCTAATTTACAAAAATTTAAACTTAGCATACTATGCTTCGACTTTAGTCTTGAGCTTTGTAGTCTTTAACTTCAATCGTTAACTTATGATTTGATGTAGTGATCATAGACTTTAGGTATTGAGCTATGTTCTGAGATTGTCTTGAGTGTGATCTTGAGCTTGAGATCATCAACCAAGCATAATCTCGTTTTGCCATCTTGTAAACTTTTCCATCTTGTGAACTTGTGACTTCTGGACCGACATGCTCATACCTTTCTTGATTTGTTGACTTGAAAAGCTTTAATGTTGCATCTTTCTTGAAATTCTTTAACTTTAACACTTCGTCACTTCGAGAAAGACGTTCGGTATCAGAGTGACGGAAACTTCTTTGAAATTCTTTGACTTTAATACTTTGTCACTTTAAGAAAGACGTACAGTATCAGAGTAGCAGAAGTCTTGAAAACGTGTACTTAAGCTTACATGATGTCTTTATGTTGTAGTGGGTATGAGCATGTGGCTATGAAGCATGACTCATTGGGAATCGCTGCACCAATCGTCGAGGGTACCCTGCAGGTTTGGAGTTAGTGATAATCAACTGATATGGACGAAAGTGTCTTTGTCACTTCGTCGATTATGGTAGCAATAACCACGGTTCCCCGTGATCAGTATAAATACTGCCTGTGATCAGGTATAATTCCGAAGAACCTCCTTGACAGGGTTTCGCAGCTGCACTAGCCGTTCTCATTACCGGAGCATCTTAAAGCAGACAACTCGGTATGAGTGAACCAGCAAGATGAAGTCTCACCGATTAAATAGAAAAACCGATCTGAAAATAAATAGACGTGTCACTTGCTAAAGTGGTTTTGTGACACATCGAGAGTGTTAATCATTTCAAAATTCATTATTAATCATCAATTCATAACTTGGAACAAGTTTGATTCTTATGGAATCGCACCATCGTTTCTTTCCAGTTGTCACAAGTTTGATTCTTATAGAATCGCACAAGTCACCTACCATGAGTTGTTTGGAGGTTGCTCAAGAGGATTTCCATCTTCACTGTGAATTTTATCACTTCGGATGTTCCCTGGAAAAAATTACAAGGAAATGCGTAGGACTCTTAGTATAGTTCTCGTGATTCACCTTGTGTGAGTTAGCAAGCATATTTTGACAAGTCTCTTAATGAGATTTTATGGATGATCCTCTTTTTGGCTCTAGACTCAATAGTGCCTTGATTTTTAGTGATAGAGGCGGAGCGGACTGCCACCTTTTCATATCCACTAACTTCGGAGTGGAAGTCGATAGAAATGCGTGTAATCTCCGTGAGAAATGAAACAATAGTTTGTTGAGAGACATTGAGTGGCTAGGGAGGGTTGTGCTTAGCGTCACTAGGTCCATGACTGTCTTCAATGTCAGACAATACCTTAGTGTTTCCGACAGTTTATGTATTGACCCGGTTTCTGCCTAAGTATATGAAGGGCTTCTTTCTTTTCACCCTTTATCATTACATTTCTTTTTCATTCTTCAACCCCTTCAGTGCTTTCTGAGACTTCATAACTAACACATTGTTGGGTTTATTCCAGTGCTAGCTCCATCTCAGTCGGCACTTTTCCCGATTCTCACTTTTTCTCCTTTTGTATCATACCTAAGGACTTCTACACTAACTAGTGGATATCCCTGGGTAGATCCCTCTGGTTCTGGCTGGATCATGGGATTTGAGTACCTAAGCCTAACCGCCTTATAACTCTATAAATTTAAGTACATGGTCGGTCTTTTGGGTATTTCATCACAATCCTTCCAAAATCATTGAAAAATTTCAATCAAAGTGTTTGATATAAATATCAAAAGATTTACACTTTGAGAGTTTTTCATTATCACTAAAATCTCCCCCTTAACATGTGCATCGTAATCGTAGTACATGCTAAGTGTGGAGTGCATTGAGTCCATTTTATATGATCACATTTCAATACAAATTAGGTTCAGTTTAATCACATTTTCTCCCCTTATCCAAAATGTTAATCCCTTGATATTTTGGATATCAATTGATTAAACGTACGGGGACAAAATGTTACATAATATCGAACATGAACATTTTAATGCTCCCCCTCAATTTTTGAGGGTTTATAAGACAGTGCTGAGTACAATAATTTGAAATTTTTTGAATTTACTAAGAAATTCTTGAAAATTTTGTGCTCGAGCACTCCTTAATGTCACCTTAATATTCACTCCAATATATACAATTTCACAAGTTAATTTATTATGTACATGGTTTTGTCCTGATTATGATGAGGATCATTGATACCATCTATGGTCCTTTGCAATAGTCGCAAGTCACCTCGTACGGTCTCCCTCCAACAAACTTTTCTAAGTCCTCATTACCTTCTTTCTTTCAAGAATTTGTCAATTGATCTTTCTCTGTCCAAAGCACTTTCGGTATAGCTTAACTTTCTTTTCTAAGTTACAAAAGTCTTTGCTCCAAACTTCGAGTATGAAACAGATTTAGATACATATGTAACTTGAGCTTTTGTGGTTGGTGATATCGGTGTTGATGTTTTCCTAGCTTCCCACTAAACCAACAATCCTTTCTTGAGTAGATTCAGAACTTTCTTGCAAGCCGCATCAAGCAGTCTTGATGTATAAAGCCTAGATATCCGAAGTACACAATTAACCCTTTCAAGAATTTGATACCGCAACACCAAAGTCAATTAAGTCCCGGATGAGCGCATTTCTCTCTACAGGATAGTTATGATATAAATTGAAACACCAAAGTTAACTAAGTCTCGGATGTCACAATTATTCCCTCTAAATAGTCGAAATGATAACTCCAAAGTCAACTAAGTCTCCGGAAGAAGACATTTTCCTTCCTACAGGGATACTGACAATCTAAAAGGAATCATCACCTATGTGTACCTCTTTTATCAAATATTTATCTTCATTTTAAGAATAAGCTAGAGATGACCAGTCAGGTAAAACAGTAATTGAATTAGATAGAAAATCTTTCTCTCGTTTTAAATAATTATACTCCTAACACTTCCCCCTGGGGACTCAAATTATGCAAACTGACTAATGACGAGATATCTCTTCCACCATGCGATTGAAATAGTGCACCCGAACGATTCAAAAAGGCCTAAAATTAAAAGAAGCTAACCTCAAAAGACAAAATAAGCTAACCTCAAAAGAAGGCCAAGGACACTATCAAGAATACATCTACTCCTCCCCCCTTGCTGGTTTCGATACCTCGGAATCAGCAAAACCTTGTATGCACATATACATGAGATCGTGTTTGAGGTATAACTAAGCTTAGATATTATTCCTGTTGGAATCAACTTCAAGGCTATTAATTCTCGTTGATTTATTTCCAAACAATCTCTAATCTTTTACAAACTATGAGGTGTTGGCTAATATTAAGCGAATTTCGTTTAAGTCTGAACTCACTAGTCATACATTTAAATAAGTCCCTAAAGTTTGGGGGGAAAACAAATGACACTAAAGCATGTGAAGTTAAAATCCTATTAAACTCCCACTTAAATTTGAATCATCATTTTTAAAAACTTCTCCTGTTTATTTCGAGAGACTTATTTTAAAAAGACCATAGTAAATGATTATTGGATGACAATTTCCCTCAAATGATGACCCGTTTCTAATTTAAAGTGCTGAGTTGTCATTGTTTAAGTGGTCGAATAGTGTTTGAAAATCTTTTTGTGATTACTAAAAACACTGCATTCATTATGAAGACAACTTTTTATCAATAAAAATAAGATTTCTCTTATTTTGACACATAAGCGCACTGACACGTACACTTATGGAATATAGGAAGCACGTGTTGTATTGCAAAGTAAACACAAGCCTTTGTATGGTTATAAAGTAGACCATGCCCGAGAATAAATTCTCGTTGAGAGGTCAAGTTTTCTTTTTAAAATACTTGCCTTTAAGATGATAACCGGGTATGCTATTTGAAATAATAGCTAAGCCATTTGGATGATTTTGGAAAACATTTGAACTTCTGCTCGAACTTCATTTACAGCCTCGTATCATTATTGAATGACATTTCTAAGACCGTAAATGTTATCGATTTTCAGAAGACATTTCATTATTACCTCTTTTTATATTTTCATTTTTAACCTTTTTTTTGGTTTTGAAGATTTTATATGTTTGTATTTTTTTTTATAAAAATTTCTGAAAAGTAAAAAATCTTTTTGGTTTTTTATGGTTTTTAATATATATATATGTATATATTATATATAATATATATATATATATATTATATTATATATCTATATTTATATAATATATATATATATATATATATAGAGAGAGAGAGAGACGAGAGAGAGATATACAATGATATTAGATATTTGTATATGTACCACCATATTCATGCAACTTCATCTGCCAATTGTTTCGAGTTTCTGGCATAAAATCGTATTCCCAGCTTTTGATATGGAATTTATTCTTTCTTTGCTAAGGGCTATTGTGAAGATGTTCGCCAGTTGATACTCGTAATTGACAAAGTAAAGTTCTAATCACCCCATTCTTTGATGCTCCTTGATAAAGTGAAATCTTGATGTCTATTAGCTCTTGATACACTGGAATGTATGAACATTGTCTCAGCTTAATGGTAATAGCGCTTTTGTTAAAAATTTTCCCCCACTATTACATGGTATTTTATTGAATCCAAGGCCATAGTCGGTATAAAAGCTTGTGAATTCTCATCAAAGAATTTGAGCACAACATCCCGCCATAGCAATATGTTTAGCTTCGTACTGGAATATGCAGCGCTTTTTGCTTTTTGATGACCAGCTAACAGTCTATCTCCCAGAGAAAATACTTACTACCAGATGTGCTATTACGACGTGTATCTTGACAACAGCATGTTCGCTATGCAAATACTGTTAGGTGCAATTGAAGATCCTTCGATATCATAGTCCGATTGCCGGTTCCTCTTAGATACCGAAAGATCCTTTTGACCCCATGTAAGTGCTTTTCGGTAGGCCGAAGGGCTGATACCGGGCACACATGCATATAGCTAAAATTGTAGCGTCAGGTCTACTGGCCGTGTGAGTAAAGGAGGGTGCAATCATTACCCACAATAGTGTGATGGATCAACGGCTTTCCCGTCTTTATCCTCATCCAGTTTGGATTTCTCCACCATGGGAGTATCCACTGGGTCACAAGAATCAAAACCGTATTTTTTAAGATTCAGGGCATTTGACTTGGTTAATAAAGATGCCTCATAGGGTTTGAAAAATTATGTAGGGTCCTTAAAGAAAAAAATGAGCTTTTCCTTGCCCATCATTGATCATCTTAATTTTGAACACTGATTTTTAGCAAATCGGTCACAAAGTTCAGGTTGTAGAGGCCAGCAAAAGATAATATCATCGACATATACTTGTACAAGAAGTAATTCCTTGCCTTCCTTATGGATGAACAGAGTAGGATCCACTAAGCCTTTGGAGAAGTCTTGGGATATCAGGAACGAAGACAACTTGTCATACCACGCGCGTGGAGCTTGTTTCAACCCATAAAGAACTTTTTTTAGCTTGTACACGTGATTGGGGTTATCTGGATCCACAAAACCTTCCGGCTGGCTAACATAAACCTCTTCCCGCAAATTACCATTCAGAAACGCAGTCTTGACATCCATTTGGTAGACGACCATGTTCATGTGAGCGGCAAATGCGAGAAAAATCCTTATAGCCTCTAATCTTGCAACCAGAGCAAAAGACTCTTCAAAATCAATTCCCTTTTCTTGACGGTAACCACGAGCCACTAATCAAGCCTTGTTCTTTAGAATACCTCCCAGTTCATCTAGCTTTACTTTGTAGATCCACTTCAAAGTAATAACCATAACTTTATCTAGTCGGGGTACGAGCTCCCATACTTCAAGGCATTCGAACTCATTGAGCTCTTCTTGCATTGCTTCGATCCAGCAAGATTGATTCAAAGCATCTTTATACGTCTTGGGTTCAACAGCAGTGAGGAAAGCATCGTAGTAACAGAAAAGAGCTTGCTCATGTAATTGCAGCCTTTTGGAAACTAGTCCATCGAGTTCACCGATTATATTTTCAAGTGGATGATCATTAGTCCTCTTGCTATTGTGTTCAAAATTTTGGTGATCTGGATGCACAATTGTATGAATAGAATCCGTTGATGAAGATTGATCAGAAGGAACTTTTAGAATTGGGATACCAAAATACGGATCATTACCCATATGTGTAACTTCAATATCATGATTGTATTCTTCATAATCGTTAGAGGTTGAGTTTTCGGTGTTGTTTGAGAGTTACTTGGTGATGGTGTATCTTGGTCAACATTTGTTGAATAAGGTAAACCGGTTGATACAGTTCCTTGATTAGTGGCTCGTGGTTACCGTCAAGAAGAGGGAATTGATTTTGAAGTCAGCTCATCAAAATCTACATGAATTGTTTCAATGATTTGTCTGGTACGTCAGTTGTAAATTTGAAATGCTTTCTTTGTGGGTGCATAGCCAATGAAAAATACCAATATCATCTTTTGGTTGTAACTTACCCAAGTTCTTACTATCATTTGTCGGATAGCAAAGTGCACCAAATACATGGAAAAATGATAAGTCGGGAGGTTTGTCATGTAAAAGCTCATATGGTGTTTTGCTGTAACGAAGACATACATTAGAACAATTTTGGGTGTAACATGCGGTAGCAACTACTTCTGCCCATAAAGATAATAGAGCTTTTGCATAAATCAACATTGTGCGGGCAGCTTCAATTAGAGTTATGATTCCGTCTTTTCAACGACACCATTTTGATGTTGAGAGCGAGCAAACAGATGTTCATGAGGAAATGGCCAACTTTGCTCATACTTATTCACATAAAGTTTGATTTAACAAATTCAGTTCCATTTCTGTTCTGATGCGTCTTTTAAGAGGACATGTACTTTAAGCCGCACTTGGATCCATCTTGAGAAACTTGGTTTGAAATCTAGAGCGTCATCTTTTTGACGTCAAGCACTTACCCGTCTTGTAAATGGAGAGTAGTCATCAACAATGTATGAGGATTGTACTTCATTTCCTAACACTTTGCGACACGCATTGGTCCACAAAGATCCATGTGCAAAAGATAGAGTTTTTCTTGGTTGGTGTCTTCAAATTTAGGTTTATAAGGTTTCTTCTTGCTTTTCCCCATTGCACAAGCAGAACACAGTTGGTCCTTTTCAAATTTTAGCTTAGGGAGACCTCAAACAAGACTGTGTCTAGCTAAATAGTTGATTGCACCAAAGTTTAGATGAGACAAACGTCGGTGCCATAGCCAGGACTTAGTCTTTAAGGTTTTTTGTAAAGACATATAGGACAGAGGACCGTATCATATCACAAGAGAGAGACAGAGTATATAGATGTTGCCTCGAGTCCTAGGAGTATAGATCAACACCTTCTAATTTCGAATGAAGTAGGTGTGTTGACGAAAAACAACTTTAAGGTTCGAATCTCAAAATTGCCCACAAGGAGAATAGTCGTCTATAGTTTTGGGGGGGGGGGGGGGGGGGTCCAAGTTCTTCCCACTAGTAAACCATTTGTTGATATCGTAAACATCCAATTGATAATCACCATATCCCAATATCTTTGCCACGTGATCATTTCCGAATTTGATTGTACCTAAAAAATTATTAACAAAATTGATGAGCTGAGAGCGATTTCCAGTCATATGCTTGGAGCAGCCGGAGTCCAAATACCAAAGAGTAATTTGGACGACCTACAGTCATCAAGAGAGGTAGATGGAACATCAAAAACTATGGATCCCCAAGATTGACTGGGTTCCTTTTTGTTAGTAGATACAGCTTTAAGAACCTTAGATTTGCTAACAGGAACATTAGTTTTAGATTTCGTAGGTTTCCTTGAGTAAACCAATTTTACAACAGGCTTAGGTGTTTCATTTTCTAGATCAGTTGGTTTCCTAAGGGGTACTTCAGTAGTTATGGTAATCCTAGTTAAAGGGCACGCATTTCCTACTATAGTGAAGGTACCAACAAGGTTACGGTCTTCCAGATGTTTCCAATATTTTATAAACACATTTCTTGTTGTTTCTAAATCTTTTCATATTGAACTTTGCTTAACAGATTTAGATTTATTACGAGCATTCACATTATTGATAAAATCAAGAACACACAAATCATGATTATCAGAAAGCATGCAACCATTACAGTTAACACATTTAAGTTTAGAATTCGCATTAAGTTCGGAATGCTGCATATGAGCAGTTCCTTTAGGTTTAACAACACAGTCTTTATTTTTCAAACTAGATTCAACTTTCCTATGGTGGGCTTCTACTTTATTCTTCTGAGTACTACTTGGTGTTCTCCGAATCTTATCTCGCTTTATATTACCTGAAGGATGTGATCCGCTAGCACTAGTAGATAGTTTTACTCCTATAAAAGACATCATAGGTTTGTTAGAAACTAGGTTTGATGTAGAGGCTATTTTTGTGATTGTTTTACAGTGGATTTCTCTGTGACGGGCTTAGTGTATCTAACTCATGTTGTCCTTGTTCTATAGGGTCACAGCACTAATTTTCCCTCAGTATTTTGTTGTTTGCTCGAGCAGGTTTTACTGATGTGTTTAAGACAACTCTGAATTAGTTTAGCATACCTATAGGCAGATTCTAAGGAATGATCTAGTGAATATTTTGATTTAACATGTTCAACTAGATCCCTAAGAACTTTAGCTTCTTCTTGAGTGTAGGCAGAGTGAGCTGTCTTTTTATTCAACAATTTAGGGGTTATTGGTTTCACATCAATCTTAAGCATCTCTGGATCAATAGTGTGTTTCGTAACAACATTATCAACTAGAGCTTTTCCTTTAAGTTTCCTTAAATCATCCTTGAGAGCTGTAATTACCAAAACTTTTTCCTAAAGACTAGCATTTAAATTAGAGATTTCCACAGACTTTAGATTGACTTGATTAATTAAATCATCACATTGTTCTTTTGATCGAATACGTGTTGGTTTAATCGAGTCATAAAGTTGCTTATAGGTCTGTTTCAAATGCTCATTCTCAGCAATAAGCTTTGACACCCTATGATCCAATTCAATATTAATTGTTTCAATCTCCTCTAAGTCCTTTTTAATCTTATCCTCATTCATTTTTCCACTTAGAGATTTAATTCTCTCTTTCAACTTCTTTATGACCGTGTCTTTCTCTTGGGACTGAGCTTTCAATTCATTTAATTCAAATAATTGATCAAAACTTGGAGCACTTTGATTTGAAACAGAATTGTCCCTTTGAAAAATTTCCTGATTATGTTGAGTATCAACTTCTAAAGAGATGCAATGTTTTTCAAGAGTGGTAAAACTTTTGTGAACAGTTATCGTAAATCTCTTTTTCATGGAATCCTTTTGTTGAGAAGCTCAGTCTCAAGTTTGAGACACTTTTCACATTCATGCACATTCACAGAAGCAATATCCACAGAAGAATTCACAATAGTGTTCACGATATCTTTGCTAATAACTTGTTCCAAGAGTCGTTCGTTTTCGTTCAAAACTTGATTCATTTTAACTTCAAATGTTTTTTACTCTAAACGATGTTGTTCCACAGCCTGTTCCATTTGATGGAAGACATTTTGGACTTCAGAAAGTTCATCAATCAAATATTGATCGAATGTATTAAATAAGTCCTTCAGAGCTTTTACAAATGGAATTATTTCATCCCTAAAACAAGCTTTTGTATGTTTGAACCCCCATGAGCCTTCAGTGATGGCTGTGGGTGTGGTTCTTTCTTTGACAACCATGTCAAAACCAGCAAGATGGTGTTTAAGTTTCTTCAAACTCGTATTAACCATGCTGACTTTAGGAAGTTCTTTTGGAACCTCAACTTTGGTGGGTCTACTAGAAAGAGTGGGTTCTGGAGAATTCACAGAATTCTAAGACCAAAAGGCTTGTTCAGCAGATAATTTAGTTTGTGGAACAAATCGTGTTTCAAAATCTTGAGAAAGTTGATTAAGGACAGCATAATCGACTGGTGTAGTATTAACTTTCTTTTCTAACATCATAGGATCTTGTTGTTTTAAAAGCATTTTTGAACGACTCTCTTCAGCAAGCAGCATAGTCTTTTCAGAGTCAGGAATCATAATAGCACTCGTATTCTTAATGACATTACCATCATAAAGCTTTGGTTCCAACTGCTGAGCTTTCTTCAGATAGAAAGGATTTTGAAAACCTAGAGCTTGTTTAGTGGTATGATCATAGAAAAACTAAGGTTTTGTCAACTTGTGAACAGTTTATGCAGATTGATCTCTTTTAAAAACAATATTATCTAGCTGTTTGATCTTCTTTTCTAAAGCAATCTCTCTATCGATGTTCCTAGATTCTTCTTTCTTAAAATCATTTTTCAGAAGAGTAACTGTTTGCATTAAAGATTCCTTTTCTTTTAAATGTTCAGAAAGAGTTTGTTTAAGACGATCAAATCCTCTACTAAGTGCTTGAATCTGAAATGTTATTATTACTCCTTAAATCAACATTTTGTCCTTCTTTCAAAACTTTAACTTGTTCCTTATATCTTTCAAGCTCAACAGTTAAAGTATCATTGACACTCTTATTTTTTAGATTTATCTTGGTACAATTAACTACTTGGGTTTGTAGTTGTTCAATTACAGATAATATCAGTGCATCTTGATGTGCAGAGGAGTTAGAATTCTAAACATCTGCCTGTTGTGATTCAATCACATACTAAGAACAAGGAATGATATTGCTATCACTGGTTATCTCAGTCTCTGAGTGGTTCACAACATTCGACAGATCAGAAGACGGCATCACCTGCACAACTTGATTAATCATATTATTATTCACATTATCTTGATTATGTACCTCAGCAAAAGTATCTAAACCATAATGAGATAAATTCGCCATGAGAGCAACTTTGGCAATGTTGAGTTCATCACAATCAGAGTCATATGCATCCAAATCATCAGCTTGATAAGCAGCATTGTGAGTAATGACAGTCTGTGTGGCTTGAGCTTCTGGAATTCCTGGATCTGCCAAAAATGCTAGTTCCTCCTCATGTAGAATTTGACCACTTGCTTGAGCTTGTACCAACAACACTTTATCCTTAAACCAAGAATCATCCCGTTTCCTCTTTGGTTTAGTGCACTGTTTGGACATGTGTCCTTCCCCTTTATAGTTGTAACAAATAACAATCCTTTGTTTCCCAGAATTGCTTCTACTTTCTCCTAGAGTGTAAGTCCTTGAAGTACCCACAGCTAAAGAAGTTTGTCTCCCCTGAATTGGTTGTAAGGTTACTCTTCCATTATTAATGGTAGCTTGTTGCCTAGGGTTTAACGAGTTCCTCAGCTGGTTATTGGTAGTGGGATAGCGGGAAGTGACAACAGCAGTCAAGAAAGACATCATGTGATTGATGGCATCAATGGGATCATCACCTTTCTGGAACACAGGAACAATTAGACCCGAGTCTGGTTGGGAAAATTCAGGTTGTTGGTTAACTATGGGAGCATATTCCAATTGAGGGATGGATGATGATGGAGAATAAATGTTATGGTGAACTGATGATTGATAATCATTGGATGGTAAAGTGATTGAGAGAGGTGTTGATGATTGATGAGTTGAGTATTGTTGAGACTGATAAGGTGATCCATACTGTGGAGACTGATATGGTGAAACTTGTGGTTGAAATTGAGTGTTTTGGTAAGAGTTTTGATGAGTTTGATAAGGAGACTGGGTCATCTGATGGGTTGCAACCAAAGCAAGCAGATCTGAGTTGCGTTCATGCATTAAAAGAACCTCATTTTCATGAAATTCATGTTGTCCCAAGTAAGCATGAAGCTGATCAACGTTAGTTGTATGCAAATCCCGAACCAGTTTGACATTTGTCACAAATTTGCTCCACTTAGGAGGAAGAGTGTTCAAAAACTTGGTGTTCACTTGAAATTGTTCCAGTTTCATATTGTAGATGTTCATGTCATTGAGTAGCAATGAAAATCTCAAGTAGAACTCACGTAGTGTTTCCCCTTCTTATAAGCAAACTTATCGAATTCATCATAAAGCTTACACTCTCTTTTTTGTTTCATCAATGAAGTTCCTTGCATGAGAAGTTGAATTCTTGCCCAAAGTTCCTTGGCGACTTTATGATTGCTAACCAATGCATAGACCTCAGGTGGTAGTCCTTGGAGAATGATATTTGTGGCTTTGATATCACAATCAGCTTGAATTGCTTCCGTAGCAGATAACTCAGAATATTTCTTTGGTCTTGTCACTCCATTTTCTTCAATTGAAGGCCAAATGAGTGGACCATTTTCAACGGATTCAAGAATCATTCTTCCATGTTGTCTATTCATCATATATAGCTCCATTATGCTTTTCCAAGAATCATACATATCTTTTTCCAACATGGGTGGACGATTGTCAGCACCCGAAAGAATTGCTTTGTCCGCAAGAGTCGTCATTGAGAAATTTGTATGTTAAAAGATTATTATCGGTTGTGTTTGATTAAGGTGTCTTTTAAGTATTTGAATTCTTGAAACTACACGGGATTTTACAATTCTTGACAAAACCGGGAAAACAATTTAATGTTTCACGGGATTTTACAAGTCAAAGAAATAAACCGTATAATTTTGAAATTTGAGTTGTTCGGTTTCAATTAAACTTGACTAGTTCGGTTCGCACTGGAAAATGACTAGTTTGGATCTCAAAGGAAATTGACTAGTTTGGTTCTCAAAGGAAATTGACTAGTTCGGTTCTCAAAGAAACTTGATTAGTTCGGTTCTCAAAGGAAATTGACTAGTTCGGTTCTCAAAGAAATTGACTAGTTCGGTTCTCAAAGAAATTGACTAGTTTGGTTCTCAAATGAAATGACTAGTTCGGTTCTCAAAGAAAATGACTAGTTTGGTTCTCAAAGAAAATGACTAGTTCGGTTTCCACTGGAGATGACTAGTTCGGTTTCCACTGGAGATGACTAGATCGGTTTGCACTGGAGATGACTAGTTCGGTTTCCACTGGAGATGACTAGATCGGTTTGCACTGGAGATGACTAGTTTGGTTTTCACTGGAGATGACTAGTTCAGTTTCCACTGGAGATGACTAGATCGGTTTGCACTGGAGATGACTAGTTGGGTTTCCATTAAAATGACTAGATCGGTTTGCACGAAACCCCACTTTTTCAAAACTCAAAAAGATACGTTTTTTACGATTGTTTTCTGAAAATTTTTGTACCAAAAGTGTTACTAAGCCTATAGGGACAAGAAAAATGATAACTTTAAGGTTTTTAAGTCGAAAAATTTAAAATCAAGATTTTGACCTTTATAAAGCTAATGAACACAAAAGACACAAAACTAAAAGATTTTTCTATGAATCTAAGCACACACACCTATATCCAAAGATACTAGATCAAAGCTACCTATGCAGATGATCTTTTAGTGTGTAATTTAAGCTTAGAAAAACAAGAAAAAAATAAAAATGATGCGTTTCTTGGAAGAAAAACTCACGAACCAAAAAAAATAAACACAAAATCTAAGCACACCACTCCATGGCTCTTGATACCAATTGAAGACTAATCAAATAACATACAAGATGTAAGGGTAGAGAGAGAGTGGGTTGGATGAACACTTAGAGAGAGAAAGAACATAAAAGAGAGAACTTTGTTAATGTGTATAAAAATGAACAACCAACCGCCTCTCCAAGGCATGGAAAGGTGTTTATATACTTACAATGAACAAGTGAGCTTGGGCTTGCATGAGTTTATCCATGGGCCTTTGCTAACTAACTATGTAAGTTTCCAAAAATTACTTAACGAGCTAACGACAGTTATCTATGGAAGTGACCGACACTTTCCTAGGAATTTTGTATTCTTAACACATGCCAACAAGCACTATGGATGAAACATGCTCTTATCGACTATAACATCCGCCTCGACATTACGATTATGTGTGACACCAAAGGAGCCATCGACTTGAGCAAAAACCCCGTGCAACACTCGCGTGCAAAACACGTCGAAATTCGTCTCCATTTCCTTCGCGACAACGTTCAAAAAGGAAATATTTCCATCAAAAAAGTTCTGTTGGAAGACAACATCGCCGACATTCTCACTAAACCACTCAAGCATAAACCGTTTAATTATTTGCGTCTAGGTCTTGGATTGATGGAACAAATCTCGTAAACGTCTCGTTCTCCTTTTAATAGTCACGTCACTATTAAATTTATCCCTATAAATCTCGACAACTTAATTATTTCATCAGAAATGTTTAAGTATTTTTAATTCGCGAAAAGCAAATTAAAACGTCACTCCTCCGTCAAAATTTATCAAAAATCTCGTAAACGTCTCATTCTCATTCTAATAGTCTTGTTACTATTAAATATATTCTAATACATCTCGACAACTTAATTATTTCATCCGAAATACTTAAGTATTTTTTATTCGCGAAAAGCAAATTAAAATGTCACTCCTTTGCAAATATTTATCAAAAATCGTCAAAAACCAAAACGCAAAAATGGGCCATCAAACCGCGGCCCCCTTATCAATCAAAGGGTCGGCCCAATAACAAAGGTGGACCCCAATCGATCAGGGGGCCGCCCGCCTTGTTTTAACCAAATAGTCCATTTCTTGTCCCATTTTCATAAACCATAAAAAACACTCCCTCTCTTGTTGCTACTGCTAGGTGACGAACACAAGCCAACCAAAACCACAAAATTCAACCTTATAATTCAATTTCAAGGCATTTTCACAAGGGTAAAACATTAACATCTTCATTAACAACAACTACTGTAAGTATTTTCAACAATTCATCTTTCAATTTCGTGTCTAGGATCTAATTTTGCACAAAATCAAAAATTGAGGATTTTTATTTTTTATTACGTTTTTGAGTAATTAGGACTAAGATTATACAATGTATAACGATTATACTTCCCGTAGACATAGGATTTGCATAATTGTGAATGCTTGATTTTTTGAAATATATATATAAAAGCCCCAATTTATTTTCGAAAAATTTCTCACGACTAGGAACATAATAAAAATATTTTTGTGCATTGTTAATACATTCTAAAAATGATTTTGCATGCATACACGATGAACTTGTGATTGTTGCCAAAATATATAATATAATATATATTTTTCGACACACTCGGTTGAGCGAAAATAAATAAAGGAGTGTTTGGATTATTTCTCAGGTTTTAATTTTAGAGTCGAAATAATCGTACCTCCACATTTTTTGCATATAGACACACACTATGTATTCATTTTTGATATTTTGATCTCGTAATATATTTATATATAGGTGAATAATATGCCTCGAGCAATTGTCAATGACCACAAACTCACCCGTGCTTACATTCCTAAATTATCCGATGAACCGGCCATATCTAAAACCATTGCCAACTTTTACAGAAGGGTCGAAAATCGGGCTATTCATGAGGGTCAGGTTGTTGATCAACTCTATGCCGAGTCGATTTTTATTCGTCAAAACTTCCCAAACATTTATTTTCAATGTTTATATGAACTCAATGAGCCAATTTTTCCATGATTTATTTTGAAATTCTATAGTCAAGTTAAACTCCAAAAATATAAACAGGGTCATCTTCTTATTTCTTTCCTGTTCCAACATCGCTTCATCACTCTTTCTCTCGAACAATTCAGACGAATTCTTCGTATTCCCTACATAGGTCAAAGTGTCTTCACAACTGATGTGTCGTTGTGTGGTGTATATTTTATTGTTTCAAGTTTTAAATTTATATTTTGCCGACTCAACCAAAAACAACACTTTAACGGGCAGTGTACCCGATCGGTAGTAGTTTCGTGGTAAGTAAGGTGTCGATCACTGAGAGCGAGGTTAAATCTATCAATTTAATTAATATTTTGGTTATCTAATCTATGTTAATTCTATTCTAATCCTATGTTAAACCTATGTCAGTCTAAATCCTAATTCTAACGGGAAAAGGGGGTTTTCAGCCTAGGAGACTGGCACGGTTTGGTTGGTGACTACAATCAATTCAAGACATTGTTACCCACGCAAGCTAATAGACAAAAGATAAAAGAGCGGTCAAACCTTATATAAGAAAATTGTATTAACCATTATTAATCCGATTAGAACATTGGTTTGTCTATTAAGTGCAATGATTTCTTCTCTCGATAGGTTGGCATATTCATTCTTAAAACTTAGGCGTTACATTTCCTTAAGACCTTGCACATTAATTCTGTCACAATTAAAGCATCCACATAAAGCATCCTTATTTGCTGATTATAATCTATCTTAGGGATTAAAGCAATGGTGATCTTGTTAAACCCTAACTCATAGAGACTTTACCCACTTACCGCTTAATGGCAATCTATACACTAGTAGTCCACTTGTCCAACTATCCAATGGAATCAGAACGTTATTTGTTGAATTATCTAGGTCACCTGCTAGTCAACATGATCAATAAAATCATCGGATAGCTAATTAATAGTTAACCCGAATAAGCGTATTCCTAGACAACAGACTTTAGAGGACAATACTTGTGTAACTATTATTCTAGATGTATAAATTACTATATGAAGAGCTATCCCGGACTCTAGATCCGCTTGGTCCACTTTGCTAGATCCAGTTGAATGATAGGTCGCATACAAAAGCGCGTAAAAACATAAACAAACAACGATAAATCAAGAAATCGATATAAACAAATATGAACATTCATATCTTCATAATAATGGCTAATTGATGTATTTAATAATCAATTTATAATACGTATAATATAAAAGTATAAAGAAAATTACTAAAAATCCTTGAGGACAAAGATTAGAAGCAATTTCTACACAAAAATATTATTCGTTAAACCGATAAGTATTTACCGGGTCGTTTTCCCAAAGATTTATGAAATTGAGACCACGTTTGTTGTTTGGACAATGATTTGAATTGGTTCAAAGATGATTTGTTTTCTAAAATCCTAAAAGTGAGCAAATTAAAGGACAATTAAACCTAACTTTAATAACGGGAAATTAAATTTAAAAAAAAAAAAAAAAAAAAAAAAAAAAAACTAAATCGCAAATACGGGAACTCCTATGGTGATTAAAAACCCTAAATTTCCAAAATTAACCCTAAAAGAAATTTTTCACTTTTAATAGACTCTAATTGACAAAAAATTAAGTTTAAAAAAAATTAGAACAAAAAACGGAAGTGAAGTGTGCTTTAAAATCAAAAAAAATACAGTGAAACGGGAATGAATCCCGTTCTTTAAAAAAAAGAAATTTTGCAATTTAAACCCTACGGAAGCTAAACTAATTTTCCTAGAAACTATATGATAAAAAAAAATTTTCTAAAAAAGAATTATATTTTTTTGACTTTTTTATAATTTTTTATGAATTAAAAACGATTTTAAAGAAAATTAAATATAAAAAATACTAAACGTTTTATAAAAATTCTAAAAAAATTATGAAAATTAGCTTGAACAAATAGGAATCTAAGAAAAATAAGTTGGGAAACACAGCTTATCGAATAAGCTGTGAAATAAGCTAAAACAGCTTATTATACTAATATGCCTAAAACGTATATAAAAGATAGATAATGCAAAGAAATAACGGATGAGCTATTGTAGCATGATGGTTGTGTGTGTGGGGGATAAAACACTTGGTGATGGTGGTAGAGGTCCCGGGTTCGAGCCTTGCTCACCCGGGGCTTCCCACTTTCCCAAGTGTTTTAAGTTTTAATTTTTTCCATTTTTTTATAACTTTTTAAAACTCTTAAAAATAAGCAACTTTTGCAAAACAACCTTTTTTATAAACCTAAAATAAGCCCACAAATAAGCAGTTAAAGACAGATATCCTAAAACTATACTAAACCACTAAAAAGCTAACTGTTTGGGAAATTTAAGCACTAAGAAGCAAATGAAAACTTAAATTAAGCTGAAACAGACAATAAGCTATGTCTAATAAGCAAATAAGAACAAAAATAAGCACAAATGATAAGCTAGATAGACAGAAAAGCTATAAAAAAAACTTAAAAGCACTTAAAATCTATACTAGAAAGCAAATAAGCTCAAATAAGCTAAAATGGACTTATACTAACCTAAATAGCTAAACTAAACCTAAATAAGCAATTACAATAAGCAGATAAGCTAAAAGAAAGAAATAAGCACTTATGGTGTAAACTGTTTACCGAACAGCCCCTTAAGGCACGTTTGAGCATATTTTTCAATAAGCTAAAGG